>JBAMJV010004289.1:0-118741 GCA_037951105.1 Echinarachnius parma
ATTTGTAATAATTGTGGGGCCCCACAATTATTCGATAATTTTGAACCAGCTGTTAAGCATTTTTTTTTAAACGCTTCCTCTTTTCAAAAATTTACAAAAGAGGTTTTTAAATATTTGTTGATTACCACTCTATCTAATCACCATTTCAACGAAACATTACATGCACAATATTTCATTTTAAATGGTTGAAACCGATGAGTGTTTAGAGAGCGCCCTCTTGAGTTTTAATGGCTCTTTTTGAATGATAACAGGCTTTTTCCTTAGTCATTTGTAATTGTGTTATTCTTTCGAGCATGGTGGAGTTATAACTATTATAGTTTGTAATTTAATGGTGCAGGTTTTGGTTACTAAAATTCAGTTTGACCAAAACTGTACTCTCTTTACCAGAACTGAACTATCCCTTTAAGCAAGGCAGGACCCCATAAAATAAAAGCGAAATGTATAATTTATATTATACAGACAGTGCTGGATGGATGATCCGTTTGTTGTCATCCTGAGTTATGTGATAGTTTTCTTATTTTTGTACTGTATATATAATGTTCTTTTTCAGATTATAATATACTTGATACTTGATTTTAAAAAAAAATCTCCTTAGAAGCGCCATTCGGTGCTGTCCTGGCATGTAAGTTAAAGGTGGTTCGGATTCGTATATTAGATGCGTGGCGCCATATTGCGAACTTCCTGCGCACGGTGCGTACTGCATACTGCGTCAGTGTTGTGCAGTGGGCACAAACTTGCCTAGTTTAAAATGGCGACCCGCGGTGTAATATCCCCACGCTTGACAACCTTTTTGCCCCGTTGCAGAAAGAGTAGAAAGAGAAACAATCGAATGTAAGTTACAATTAATTGTAAATCAGAATATACATGTACGCATTTCAACCAATCAGATATGCGCATTTAGTCACGTGATCTGACTTAACAATTAATTGCAACTTACAATCGATTGTATCTCTTTCTGCAACGTACGGGGCCATCTCGTAAAAGTCAGTCTGAGTTTGATCCCACAACTTCACGAAGAATAATCCTCTCGAATAATGGACGATGTGTGAACACGGAATCTCACATATTTCCAAGGCAGTCACATGGTCACGGTAACTATAGATCTAAATAATGCATGTAGGAAATCTTATGCCACTCAAGAGGCGCCATGATTAATGCCGGAATGTGTTTTATAACCACGCAAAACAGGAGGACGCATTAATTTCGCTATATCATTTCATTATAATTGTTCATCTGGCGGAACGCGATCATTCCGCTTTATCATTTCGTAATAATATAACCATTATTTTGGCGGAACGCGTTAATTTTGCTGTATTATTTTACCACGGGCCTTTAGCGAAACGCATTTATTTCGCTTTATCATTTCACCATAATCAGTCACTCACCGAAATTAATGAATGTTGCTATATCATTTCATCACATCATGTATTCAGCGTAACACATTCATTTCGCCTACGCAATTTTATCAAGTAAGGTGTAAAATAAAACTTTGCTCACGTTTGATTGTGTGTAATAACTCGACGGAATATTGTCATATCAACAAAGGAGAAAGCTGCATGAACAGCGTAAAACTTTGTCTAGTGTAGTTTTTGTTTCATTTCCAGTTTTCTCATATCCGTAATAACTAAATATGTGTAAAGTATATTTCAATTCTTTGAACAATCGCATATGAAATAGCGATCTTCAATAGTTGATAGATGAATCTGATTACAATACCATCTTTCCGGTGCGGAAATCGAGGTGAAAGCACTTAATGAATTACTGCGTACCTTGGCGAGATGTCATTGACTGTTGTTTTTTTGGGCGCCGTTATCCTGTCACGTGATTTCATGGGCTTACTATTGGTTAATCACTTGTGATGCCATTTGATAGTGTATATATTATTGTTAAACAATAATCAGCAATGAAAGATGATTGTATCTAACTTTCATGAATTAACATCTTGATTACTCAATTGTATTTGTGGCTAATTATGATTATCGTAAAATGGAATTTATAATATAGGCTATGGCAATTGAAGGTTATCTTAAATATCAACAACACAGTTATGTATAATACTTCTATGAATATGCAATCACCATTTGACTTATCGGGTTTTATAATTATTTAATACAGTTGAGAGGTTCCCTTAATTGACTTGAATCAATACAACAAGAAAAATTGTACTTTTTATGAACATCCCCATTTCCTAGGTCTGATAAGATTATTATAAAATTAATAAATCTTTTTTTTAAGGTCTAGGATTGAGACCCCACAGACTTTGTTATACATACGCCGTTTTAACCCAGAATGTGATCTTCCTATAACGAGACACCACATTGCTGCGGGTAAATGGGTTATGGGGCCGGATAATGTTGCATTCGTGGTTCGCATCATCTCGATTTGCCAAAGCTGCAGCTGATGGTACATGTATGATGGAAAATAATGGATGAGTTTTCAATCAGACTTTGGGAAGTTCTCGTCACCTTGGTTTCTCATCGGCAATGGAGGGAGGACACGTGGCATGATATAACGCTTACAATACGTGGTATAACCATTATCGAGCTCGACCGGGGGTAAGTGTGTATTAAAGGGACCGTGTTGACAAGAATAGAGGGCGCTGCGGAAAATGTACATTAGATTCTTATTATACAGAGAGCAATTCGGAAGAAGTCCCTTCCGCGACACACAAAACATACATAGATTTTAACTATATAAAACAAAATTTAAAAAACATGTGGAATCAGAATATCGACGTATTGTGTTAAATGTATTGATTCCGCCACATACGTTTAGCAACAGTTATGCACATCGCCTTTCATGACATTTACGCCGCAAGCATGGCGCCATTTTGATTCCCTTATTCGGACCGGACCACCGCGCTTTCGTCGTTAACTCTGGGCGCCAAGTCTTGTTTTGCTAGCGGGCGCGTAAGCTGCAGAGCGCGCGGAATGCGTAATAAAATGGCGCCTCCCTACAAGTACTCTCCATTAAGACGTATAGTCACTTTAAAAAGGAGTTGAATAGTTGATTGATGTCTTGTCTTTGCTTCATAGGGGAGGGGAGGAGAACATATTATTTGAAAGTAGTTTGAACTGTTGCAGTCCTCATCTTTCAAGTTCGCGGCGCTCTGGAAGCGAGATGTAATACGCTATACCATCACTGAGCACGCAGACATCTAGCGATATCTGATCTTTTATATTCGGGTGTCCCTTTTTTTAATTTGTAGGCAAAATGAGCCACCGTCAAAGAAAAATATGTACGACCCCTCATGCAAGGTATGTTATCGCGAGCGTGCATGCTATCCCTTTCAAAAGTGCAGAGCATTCGCGATGAAAACTTGGACAGTCAGATGTACCGCGGCCTTGACCGATCTAGCGTCGTGTTACCTTTATGCCAGAGTGTGATAATGTCGCATCACGATAGAAGTACAGTCAAACATGTCTTAGCGGCCACCTGTCTAATGCCCGATGCAGACAGAGCCGACTCGACCCGATCCGACTGGTTTTCAGCCTGATTATCTCAGTATGCGCTGCCTCAGGACTCCGGTTTTTCCAATCAAGTGCCAGTCGGAGGTCATTCGAGGCCGATTCAACATGTTGGATCGGCTCCGACTGAGCGAAACTGACTCTAGCCTGACTGAAAACCAGTCGGATCGGGTCGAGTCGGCTCTGTCTGCGCCGGGCTTAAAGCAGCCAACCTGTCTGTAGTCATGCACAAATTTACATTTGGCACACATTTTGCATGCATTACGATTTTAGTGTTATGTTTTTTTAAGTTGTGTTGGAAATTAAAGAAATAAACAACAACTAAAGATTAAATATGCATCAAAGTAGTAGGGTACTACTGTAGTACTCTTAAACTGTAACAGTTCTGAAGAGAGAGGTCGCAAGGCCGACACAATTTTCAAATTAGGTTATTGTTGTTGCTACTGTTGGTTTTGTTGTTAAAGCTGCTGTTGCTGCAGCTGTTGTGTATGTATGTTGTTGTTTTGGTGGTGGTGGTGACGTGTATGTATATATTAGTCAGTCTTAGAGACTGTTCTTGTTACTTATTACTTTAGTACTTGTGGGCACAAACGTTTAGAGCACGTTTGTATTTATATGTGAAATAAACATCACCACTTCCACAAAGTGTTTGGGACAAAGTAACCTGTAGAGTTGAATGGCCTTATTATTCAATTAAGTTTTGATTTACCATGGTAACGTACTGATTGTAGGAATGACGTACATAGTCTTCTGTTTTTGCACTCATATCAAATAAAGTAGATGATTTAATGACGGTGGTAGATTAGAAAAACAAGAACGTGTTTAAATCGGTGCACTGACATAATAATGAAGTAATTATCCCATAAAGAGTTTATATGCCAAATAGTTCATGCCTATACTACAATCCAAGTGAGAATTGACATGGCAGATGTTAGTGCAAAACTGAGAGAAATTATGAACATTTGCAATTTGAAAATTATGATTAATAATCATTAATCAAGAATGGCAGAGCGGCACTATCAATCATATTTCTACCTCATGTTAGTCAACAATTATCGCAAACACATGTATACACTTCTTAGAAGACTAATAACGAGTAAACTTTTGAAGCCATTGTCACATATCACCGGATAGCGTTAAAGGGATAGTTGAGTTCTGGTAAAGAGAGTACAGTTTTGGTCAAACTGAATTTTAGTAAGCAAAACCTGCACCATTACATTACAAACTAATAGTTATAACTCCATCATGCTCGAAAGGAATACAAAATTACAAATGACTAAGTAAAAAGCCTACTATCATTCAAAAATAGCCGTTAAAACTCAAGAAGGTGCTCTCTAAACACTCATCGGTTTCAGCCATTGGAAATAAAATATTGTGCATTTAATGTTTTGTTGAAACAGTGATTAGATAGAGAGATAATCAACAAGTTACTGTCTAAAAACCTCGTTTGTAAATTTTGAAAAGAGGAAGCATTTAAAAAAAAATGTTAACGGCTTGTTCAAAATCGTTGAATATTTGTGGGGCCCCACATTTATTACAAACGGTTATGTTTATGGATATTTCAGCCATTTCTGAAGCGATTTAGATCAAATAAAGTTTATTCTGTCATTAAAATTGTATGTTTCTTTCGAATTTGACACTCAGTTTTTCATTATCTCACAAAAAAATTATTTTGTGTAGCGCCCTCTATTCCAAAATTCAACTATCCCTTTAACGGATGCCCAACGGAGAGCCAAATTATCAATCCGTTCGTGGGCGTTTTTGTCCGTTTCTTGTTCGGCGATTGCGTTCCTTGTCAGGCGATGTACGCTTTTCTATTCCGGCGGAATGTTTTGTGCATGAAGCTATCTATGGAGGCGACTTTCACCAACGGATAATTTTACATCGCAAATTTAATAGACGACGGGCATCCGTTTACGCTATCCGGTGATAAGTGACCGCACCATGAACAACATTTTAAAGGTTATAGCCTAGGATAACAGTGAAATCTGAACATTACTCGATTGTAAATTTAACTCAACCTGATTGAATTAATAACTTGAGTATTTAATTAAACATAATATATTGTCCACGTCACTCGCATCCGTTTCATAATAATTTAATTACAATGTATTCATTAATTAAAATTAGGTTATAATTTTTTCCAAGTAAAGGAAGGGAATGGAGGTTTAATCTGTGTAGTGTTTGATAGGATTGCATAATGCATTTGTGTTGTTGTGTATCATATTATAATGAAGGAAGAGCCACTACCCTGCGTTCGTATTCTGCCAGATGTCATTTGAGGAACGTTACTTTTGAATAGGCCTAATTCGAATCTCAAAGCTTGAATTATAATTGATTTCGACGAAAGTTTTAAATTAACTTTTGAAAAAAGGGGAACAATATAAAAAAAAGTAAATTCCTTCAAATACAAAGTAGTACTAAGCTTTTTGAAGAAAAAAATTTCATCTGCTTTCTCAACATTGTGTTGATACTTACCATCACGTATGACGTATACCATTAGTCGATACGAACAATGTTGTTATCAAAGTACTGTACGTATTAGACGAATTTAAGTCGAATGTGATAACAGTGGCGCCTATTTTATACACCATTTTTCAAATTTTCAAATTCAAATCATTTTATTTCCACAACTTGAATAAAACATACAAAATTAATAGAAAGTATACATGGTAAAACGATGCATAGCAATAATACAACACGTACATTTAAAAAAAAAGATATTGACCTTGAATGTATATTATATATACGCGTCGTCGTTGTGTTTGTATAGTTTATATTCGTGTTCTGCATGCTAGTCGCGATTCAGGAATATAATGCTGGACACAGTATACAGTAAGACAAGTATCACAAGTGATATCCGCCCATTGTATGAGTTTTATCAAGTCGGAATTTCAAAATTAAACGGATTTATGCAACAAAATAATAAACACAATTTATGGGTTTTCCCGTCCATTTTTAAACTTTTGTTCTTAAATATGTTTAAAATTCCTTCAATTTCGTCATAGTATAACCTATGGTATGCCAATTCCAACTTCAATTTCGTCTTCGGTCGATCAGTTTTACAAAAAGTCCACTCAATTTAGTCGTGATTTTGTGCCACAATAATTAAATAATTTTGAACCAGCCGTTGAAAAAAAAATGCTTACACTTTTCACAAATTTACAAAAGATGTTTTTAAATAGTTGTTGATGATCTCTTTATTTAATCATTATTTTAACCAAACATCACATACACAATTTTTTTAATTAAAAATTGTTGAAACCAATGAGTTTTAAGATAGCGCCCTCTTGAGTTTTAAAGGCTCTTTTAAAAAAATGATAACAGGCTGTTTACTTAGTGATTTGTAATTTTTGTATACCTCTCGAGTCTCGAGCATGGTGGAATTATAACTACATGTATAGTAGTTTGTAATGGTATGGTGCAAGTTTTGGTTACTAAAATTCAGTTTGACCCAAACTGTACTCTCTATACCAAAACTCAACTATCCTTTTAAGGGTGCAAAATGCTACAACAATAGCAGCACCTTAAGGGTGCAATTTTGCACCCCACAGTTGGGTCGGCACTCTATTGCATGCCCACATGCAACCTTAGGGTGCCGGTATCCTAATTTGGGGTACATAATTTCACCCTTAAGTGTGCTGCTATTTCAGCAGCGTTTTGCACCATAATCGTCCCCTTGTTTCTTGTTTGTGTAGCCTATACAGTTCAAAATGGCGAACCACAGTTTCGCCATTTCACGCATATGACGATCTTTAAACTCGCCATCATGCACGATGTGTCTTTCACCTGTCCCGCTTTTAATGGATTAAGAGCAGAAACTTCCCTGTAATCTCTAATGCAGTCTAATGGTTTACTCTGCGCAGTAAGTGGCGCTTTCGTGACGTCACAATGGTACCTGGATGCTTAACCCGCGTCCTCTAAAAACGTAACCTATCCCCGTAGAGTTCATACACTGTACACCAGTTATCCAGTGCTCAATAGGTTAACCGCATCCGATATTGATATCGTCTTACCATCGCCCTTTTCTGTACTGTTTTGGTAGAGGTGTATCGGTTTACTGCCTGCAGTGCTATTGAGGGGTAAGTTATTGCCGCCGATGGAATTGAACCGGTGTCAAATAACTCGGTCAATCTTCCTCAGCCCCATATATTTCTGATATCATATACAAAATATCAAAATGCATGTAAAGCAATAATTCAATGTTTTGTATTTTCCACAAATTATTAGGAAAGAACGCTGATCAATTTGGATTTAAAGCGTACGATGATGATTCTGACCAAAGAACGTCTATTTTCCGTCATTAAAACATGTTTAAATGTTATTATGTTATCATTATAATAATCATCATCATCATCATCATCATCATCATCATCATCATCATCATCATCATCATCATCATCATCATCATCATCATCATCATCATCATCATCATCATCATCATCATCATCATCATCATCATCACCATCTAATGGATTGTATTTGTGTAAACAAAAAAATGTGTTGTTATTAATGTTATGGCCAAGTAGCAGTAAAAGAGGATGAATTATGTTGGGAAAACTGGCAACCAGATCATTGCAGTAGTATAGTATTATTCCGAATTACGTGAAAGGCGCCGACATAACATCCAAGTATTTACCCCGACCGGTCCAAGTGGATCCGGTAATGCGAGGCGAATCATCGAGAGTTTAATCCGCAACGAGTAACCCAATTCCAAACTCGCGTTACCCCGGGCTATAGTTGAGGAGGTAGTTGCTGAAGTTTTGAATACGTCACAAGTTCATTAAATGCTGTTACTGCCCTCTAGCCAAGGGCAGTAGATTGTAGAAGTGTCTCCTCTCGCGGAGCCGGGGGCCCCACCCCTAGACTATATACATGCTAGAACTAAAAGGAAGTGAGTCTCGCGCGTTGATATACCTGGCGGGTTTGAACACTATCTCTGATTAAAATATTCAAGTCCTAAAGGTCGTATTAAAAATATGCGCGCGAGGTGGCGGAGGAGGCAGTCAAAAATAATACGTAAAGGACACTTGACTCTTTAGTTATATGGATTACAAAGATAAAAGCACGATAAGTTAGAAGTTTATTGACTTTGCACTATTAGTTCACAAAATTGTTTTCTGACCTGAAACGTAGATGGCGCACAGTAAGGTTCCAAAACATAATGTAAAATACTGCCAATGATTGATGTACGTCAATGATGATACAATTATATTCAAAAATCTATATTCTTAGCGCATATTTGACCAAACTCCCAAAGATAATAAAAACAAAACAATATATATTTATTGGGCGGAAATTATGTTAGGATGCTTCAAAACGAAGTATATATATGGGGGGAGATAATTAACATTATTGTTTCTGCTAAGAAGTAACACTTTAAATTCTTGATTTAAAAAAATGTTTACTAAAATAATTAAGTGATATTATTATAAATATGTTATCTGAAATCATGTTTCACAAGACAGGCTATCATAGAAAAAAAAAGAATAGCACAAACATTTTTTAAAAAGTATTTTACAAAAACAGTTACTTCATGTTTATAGCAACATGAAATAAGCACACAAAACGCGTTTGTCTTGTATTATTTTATTTTTGAACAACGCCCTCTCCTGTTTATTGTTAACATTTAAGATAACTTAAAAAAACGTATCCTGATTCCAACCCAGGCTCAGCTCAATAACTCGTTCTTTTTGTTAAGGGAAATCACGTTTTGTTTTCAATGTGAGATCTTTAACACTAACAACGTAAATCATTTCGCCAGGTCGCCAGTAACGTAGGAGTTCTGTTCAATCGGACAAAACAATTTACTATTGTTATAATTTTTAGAAAGTTCAATAATGCGTATTTGATTAATTAAATTGGTCGAGTTTTGTTATGGGTGTTAATCAACTCCAACCGTTGGGATAGCTCCGTTTAAGTCAGATCATTAACTTATTAGCTTGGTTCGTTCATTCATGTATAATATTGTGCTAATTCAGTGGCTGATTTACAAAGTTTTGTTTATTATTTCTTTTCAGATTGTTGGATGTATTTGATGTTGATGATGTAGCTATGGCATGTATGGTGAACATATTATGTAACATCATGAATACATTGTGAGTTTTAAAAGTGAATATGACTTGGTAATTCATGTATATAAATAAACATGAATGCTTCGCAGTTTGACATAATAGTGAATTGTGTTGCCATGCATGTGCAACTATTATAGCAGTCAAATAGGCGAATCGTCAGTTTACCTTTTGCAGAAGTTTGCAAAATAGTCTACAAAATATCGTGGTACACGGATTAGTTTTGGCTTAAGACACGAGCAAGAATAAAATTAAAGAAAACATAAACCATTGCACCATTTGTTTTAACAGCGCCACAAACATGTACTGACCATCCAGTGCTTTACCTATGGTCGAGGGGAGGGGGGGAGATATGGTAATAATGGTAATATACTCGACGAAATGATGTGTAATATAGCTACACGAATGATAACAGGGTGTCAGAGATGCGGTAATTAATTCCTAAATGATGCTTAAAAAGGACACTGTCTTGCTTATAATATTTATGTTTGTTCCTGATCATTCATTCTGTTTAGAGTTTGCTTTTAAGAGATGTGCTGTGTTAACTTCACACGAGTGCTGAGCATCATTCATGTTATTTGTTTTCTCTGTCGGGGATCGATTCTTGCCGGAGCGAGTACCCCAAATGAGCCCACCCGGGGATCCTTCCTCGCGACAGAGGGGTAAGGGATGAAAAGGGGGTCATCGATTTTAGAAAATGTCGAGAAAGAGGGGGGGGGGGGGGGGGGGGTAAACAGTGTCACCCAAGAAGGTCGAGATGGGGGGCCTGCATAGTTTCCCGTGAAGTGGGGCGCAGCCGGCCCCAACGTTTACAACAATAATTGTATCTTCTTTAATTATGTGATTCTTCATGTGTCCTTTTTTCACAGGGGGAGTTCCAACGGGGAGGGTGTAATTATACCCCCCCCCCCTCCCCACATCCCCCCCTCCCCGCCCTCCCCTCCCACATTACTACACCACTCGGTGGGTACGATAATCTATAGTTAACAGAAGTAACAAGAAAAACGACAACAATTTGGTGGACCTAGTTGTTTACTGGACCGTTCCCTTCCAGAACGGGGAATACCTGATAATATGTTTAATTGCATAGATATTCTAGGGGAGAGGGGCTAGATAGAAGAAGGGGCTTAACATCAACCCCTCCTATTGTTCACTTACAGGGAGGACGGTCTTGTATAGTACTACACTGTTAACCCCCGAGGGGTAATAATCGTATACCGGTGGACCGTTATTTTCCGTCGAAAAGTTTGGAACAACTCGTAACGGTTACACGATTGCTACAATGCATGCGATGTACATTATGTATGCAATGAGAGTGAAAGGGAGGGGTGGTGTGGTTTGTTGTGACTCCGCCGTTTTGTGGGTCGGGAGAGTTGAGGCGCCACCGATGTTCATAGGGCAATATATTTGTATAGAAAGTTGAATTTAAAACAAAAACAATTCGATTTGTTTGTATTATAACCGATAATTGTTATAATAGTTTTCCATGATCTCACAAACAAGTGTACAAAACACAATACTGAATTCAAATAATCATTGCGATATTTTTTTTAATTATTTTTAAAATTATTTTTAGTGGACATCTTTGCGAACGGGAGTAATGCACTACAGTATGATATTCTGTAATATTGCGATATTTATATGAAAATGATTACAAGAAAAGACATAGTAGATGTACGAAAGGGGGCACTTGTCGACTTGACTTTGGTGTAACCGTGCATTGTTATCATTACTTGAGCTATTGGATGGACGACTGCAAGTGTGTGAAATAAATTATATTACTGATGTTTTGCCCCACTTATGCCAACACGAAGTCAGCATCCTTTCTTTCCGCTATACCCACAATAACAATGTAATTATATATCCGTAGCGTGACTCTATATAATTATTATGGTCAACACTTACATGTAAATGATATGATAATCATATACCCATTGTCTAGTTTGATTCGTAAAACAAGACAGTAATATTTAAAAGAAAGATAACAAGTATGTCTGCTCACTAAAAAGTCGCTTGGACAGTAGAGTGCATGAGTTATAGATTATGCGTACAACTGAAGAAAAACATGATAATCACAGGGTGGATGTTGGAGATAATTATGCTGTATCCATAAGTCAGAGTGGTTGGAGAAAGTCACTCCGGTGTGGTTCATTTTTTTTCTAAAATATCCACTGGAGCGTATAGGCATATTACTATTAGATGGGGTGGGAATCAGTAGCGGCGTTTATGGATAGCCGGGGGAAGCGCTGTCAGTGGCAGTCGGCTGAAAGTGAAGGCTGCTATTATTGTTAGGCGACACCAAAGCCGCACGCACGCACCTGTACTCTACTGCACTGCACTCTACTGTATTTATACGGACTTGAATCGCTCACTCGCCCGTTCGTACGGTTCTAACTTGGGCGCGCTTTTCGTGCTTTTTGGTCATTACGCTCGGCGTTATTGGATCAGTCTGAAGAAAGCGGTACACCGCACTCTCTCTCTCCCTGTAATACCGAGTGTTCCCCCGGTAAGAGAGGATTGATAATCAGGTGGCCGAATATACCACCAACATACCTTCACGGATGCTGCTGCTGCTTCTAATTTGGTTCTGCCTCACGAGAATGCGGTGATAAAATTATAACGACACATCTTTAGTAGATTGTATATGCATACATATCGAGGATTTAAACCACCGTGTGTATAGTATATAGGCCTATACAGGTCAACGCCAAGCAGACTCCAGCTTTGAATGATCGAGCGAGCGAGAGGAGAGATATGTTTAATTGAGTAAAGTGGATAAGTGAATTCGTTGTCAGTCTTCCATACCGTTATGATATACACCGTTAGTTACAGTTAACTCTTTGCGTGCTGACGATATCTGAACTCTCTATGGATATTGTGTGAAATAATTACCGCCAGCCTGCGTCGGCGACGCTCTACGATTTAAGACCGGGCCGGAACGCCAGCTGATCCTTATAGTAAAAGACACTGGCCGTGCATACATGTGTGTGGGAGTGTTTGGGTTCCCCTCAGAAAGTGGTCGGCTGGTTTGGTTTTAGCTAACTATACAACTGCCTACCAACCAACCAACCGACTACCTGACTCAGATACCGAGGCATAAATATATATATACTTGTATATTTAAGCTGCAGAATTAAGTTGGTAGGCATACACATCAACACTGGAACATGATGATGACATATGACAGTATGTCGTAGTCTATAGCTGCAGTGACTGCCAAGGGAAATTTCGCAAAACATCGCCTCAATGTTCCCGAGGGAGAGAAAAAAGCATTATACCGGTACCAAACTGACATGATCATAACACAGCCTATAATCATCGTGCTGTGACAAGGAATGATTGGTGTGAAACGATGCCGCAACTTTTCAAGCGATTTTTAGCATAATATTCAAGAAATCCTCGCATAATATTCAAGAGATTTGTACATAATATTCAAGAGATTTGTACATAATATTCAAGAGATGTTCGCATAATATTCAATAGATATTCGCATGATATCAACGGAGGGATTTTCGCCTATGATTCGAGTGATGTTCGCATAATATTCAAGTGATTGTCGCATGTCAGCGTTCAGGTGACTTCTTCCCAAACATATTCACGTGATTCGAAACAGAATATTAATAATAATAATAATAATAATAATATACCATCATGATCATCATGGGTTGTGTAAGATGGGAGCTTCTGCTCTGGCTGGTGGTCGTGACCTCCCTTCTGGGTCTGACCAGGGGGAAGACGACCACGGTATGTCCAAAAGGGGAGGTGTACAACACGGACATCAGCAAATGCGTTCCCTGCTCCATCTGCACCCAGTTCCCGGAAACATCGATATGTGCCGAATGCGACTACGACTGGGGTATGTACATGTAGTATGTTTAAAATAATCTTTATCATCAGTATACTTATTTATGTCATATTGCATTCTTTTATTGATAACTATATAATCGTTTTGTGAGATGTGTTCTGTCGCGCTATCGTAAGTCAATCCTTTTTTTTTTTTGACTGAAAAAGAGCAAAGAAAATGGGATTCCATGGGATTGGCATACTTAACATTGATGTGTCCGCCAAATGGAGATCTCGTCTCCAATACATAATTATTTGATTGATTCATGCAAGTATTTATTCATCCGTCAACCAAAAAAGTGTTCGTCTTCAAGTTAAACTTCATTGACGCAAGTCTACATATTATAATAATCATAATTATTACATATTTATGACATGTATTTATCCATACGTGTGTGAGAAGACAACCTACGATTGTGAGAAGTAATTTTTTTATTAATTAACAATCAAATTGATTTTTTTATTCCCTGAAATATTCCTTTCTTCTGAGTTGAAAAAAAACTTAGTTGTACGCAGTATTGATATTTATTAGAAAGGTGGTATTAACATATCTATAGAGAACGCAGTCATGCTGGTGCACTATACCCGCGTAAATATACAAATATATCATATTGTACGATCCCCATAATGTATTATCTAATTAATTATCATTCTATTTCTAATATGAATATGACAATACAATTCCAGTCTCATTCTTACGCTCGATTACATTATCCAGGTCAGAATCAACCGCATCAATTATTATAATCGATATTTACATGTAGGCCAGCGTGTGAACGGCTTTATGACTGGTCGACTATCTCTGTATATAGCTTAAACGATTATAAATAATTACTATAATTACGTGGGAAACTAGGCCAAAGTGTCCTATCCCCTTTACAATCGACTATAGTCACTAAATGCTTCAAATTATATTATGATTCGTACTTTTTCGCAGCATAACTAATTTCGGTCGTCTCCTCGCAATACCACAGTCCTTTCTAGGACTATCAACAGTCCTTTCTAGGACTACCAATTGTCCTTTTTAGGACTCTCCTAGAAAGAATACCAACAGTCCTTTTCAGGACTATCCCAACAGTCCTTTCTAGGACTAACAACAGTCCTTTCTAGGACTACCAATTGTCCTTTTTTAGGACTCTCCAAGAAAGAATACCAACAGTCTTTTTCAGGACTATCCCAACAGTCCTTTATAGGACTACCAACAGTCCTTTCTAGGACTACAAACAGTTCTTTTTAGAACTCTCCTAGAAAGAATACCACAGTTCTTTTCAGAACTACACCAACAGTCCTTGCTAGGACTACCATAGTCCTTTTCAGGACTTACCAATCCACCCATCTCACATGGTGTACCCGTAAACCGCACGTATAATATGGTTATTATAGAAAGTATGTGAAAATTCCTCTGTTATGATGTAGAATATACCAACTATAACGATTAGAAATACCAATACAGATGAACTTTCATACTAAAAATTAAAAAAAATTAAAAAAAATGTTTTAAATATAAAACTCGTCCATGTATGTCCTCAGACGCCTCTCACATAATGTATTATCAAACATTACACAATCCGCTATGTATATAATTATTCATATTTCATTTCTGTTAATTCAATCACATAGATGTGTTAATAATTTGTATGTTTGTATGAGTCATAATTATACAATCATATAAAGTTCCCTTTTATCATATAGAGGAGAGGATCTTCCAATTTATGGAATAACAATACAATCATTACAAAAGATTGGCCAAGTCATCACCCGACTTTAACCATCGTGGAAAAGCATCATCAATTTACTTCGAATAAACGTTGCTGTTTCATTCTGTTCATTCCATCATATGGATGCGTTGATAATATGATTCACATTAAAATCGTATACAATTAGTTTTTAATGATATTTATCCCGGGTTTGCTACAAAACCTTAATAGACCTGCCCATAATCAAACTCTCATCATTGCTGAAATGCATCGCTGATTACTGCATACTGCTATACTATATGACTGTGTGAGCGTATATTTCACCTCAGCTACTTTCATCATGGATGCGTTGATATGATTCATAGTTTAGTAGAAACTCGTACACAATTCTTTATAAAAGAGAGTTATCCAGGGCATGCAACAAACAGATAATAGACTAGCCCCTATCGCCCCATGCATCGCCAATTACTGATATGACTGTTTGTGTGTGTTTATGTGTTTATGTGTTTGTGTGTGTATCATATTTCATTTCTGCTATATACTTCCATCATGTCCATCATCCATCATATCTATGGTTGCGTTGATAAGATTCACATTAAAAATGGTATAAAATATTATTTTTTTAATAACGGTTATCCCGGGTATGCAACAACAACAACAACATAATAGACTTATCACAACCCCTATCATCATGATCATCAGACTGTGATCATCGTTGAAATGCACCATCAATTATTCAGTGATTCGCTCTGATATAGGGACGGGTGATGGAGGTTCCTAGGACCTTGGTTTGTCTAATCATTCACACGAATCAGTTGACTATACATTATAGCTGCAAGATTACACGGGTGTTTTAAAGTGATGCATTAACTTCATAAGTGTTTTCTTTCCAAAAGTGATTATTTGAGACTTATTAAAACATAATTATACCAATATCACTACAAGGTACTTCTGAATGGTGTGTGGTATAGTTCCATGGAAAATGAAAAAAATGTTTACCTTGTGAGAAAAAGAAAACGTGACAATTTAAAATGCGAAGGCTCAAAATTATGTTTGAATTCGACAAAGTTAATAGATCATATTATTACAAAGAAAAGAAACTGTTTACCTAGTGAAAGAGGTGAACACGTGAAATGTGAAAGCTCAAAGTGATGATTATGTTTGAATTTTACAACGTTTATAGATCACTTTAACTATACGTCATGTACCAGTGTACGTACGAAGTCTGTAGAGGTAGCTATAAAATGTTAGTAACGTTTTATATAATATCGAGACACAGTAAATTATATTACTATTATGATTATTACTTTATCCTGAAGAGTCCTCGTTGTATTACCCTGTTGGTAACTCGCCATGAACTGGCCATAGAGTTAATACAGGGTCTATCAGGTTCCTGTAGGCAATCGGTTAAAATCAAATTCACACCTATACATGTACACTACATGTACATTATGTGACCATAACATGCATACAAATATAAAGTGTTATAAACTCCCCATATATAGAGTTAATACAGAGTCCACCAGGTTCCTGTAGGCAATCGGTTAAAATCAAATTCACACCTACGTGTACATTATGTGACCATAACATGCATACACATTATTAAGCCACAAGTGTAAAGTGTTTATGACGTTACTACTTAATACAATCATAATTGGTAGCACGTTATGTATAATTCAATAATAATAACTCGTGACCTTCGAATACAGCGCATAACTATAATAGACATGTGACTGGCAGGTTTATGTGTACATGTATGTCCACATCACGTTTTAATATTCTTACCAAAGCATTTCGACTGCACACTCAATGTCAACATTATCAACGTCTTTCCTGACTGCGGTCGAATATGTCTATACTATGATGTACAATTATGATCAGGGGGGTGTTTCACAAATATTCTAAGTTTAACTTAACTCTTAACAATTATGGAAAGCCATTTGTAGCCTTGGAATAAAAAACAGCTTAAAAAACAAAAATATACAAATACGTTAACAAAAATGTGTATCAATAATTTCAAGGATCCTTGATAACAACAATTATTAATGATTTGTATAAAAAGTAATCATAGTAATGTGTTTTTTTTTTCTCTCAAAAGAACTGTTTCAACAAATTATGTTACAAAGAAACTAACGGCTTTTCATAGTAGCTAGGTCCAACTTAGAACCATTGTGAAACACCCCCCCCCCCCCCCCCCCCTGATGATGATGATGATATTACTTACCACTTGGTATGCACCGACTTTGATCACTCTTCCCCCATATCGTGCACTATATCAAATCATAAATATATTTACGATTGAAGTGAGTCTGTATGAAATTGTCTACGGGATAATTCCATCCGTGTACAAAGTAAGTGCAATGAGTTAGTGTATGTCACTTCCCCTTTTTGCTCATATATCTCAGCCAAAAAACATCAAATTAACGTGAAATTTTCACACATTACTTTGAGGACATATATCATATCACACCAATACATGTTTTATTAATCACTCATCACTGTTTGCACTTGTCAAAGTTACTAGATCCCGGCTTTAACACTGATCAGGAATTGTATGCGCAATAAGTTAGCACGATGGCACCGAGCACCTGATTTACCAATCCACCCCCCCCCCCCCCCCCAACGACTTTATACTGTACGTAAACATGATAAAGTGCATCCATGTAATGGAGGGATGAGTGATGTCGTCCTGAGATACCAGATCATATTTGACTTGTTACTCTTCAGTGAACAGGTGCATAGCCTAGATAATAATTATGTCGCATCCGTCCGCAAGTCGTATAGCCAGAAACGACCCATGCACATGTCATGTGAGGGGGAAGATAATATACGGTGACTTGGATACAGAGGGGGAGGGTGAGGGGGAGGGGTCGCGAGGCACGTGCCCCAGTAATGTTACCCTTTGCGTATGTGCACTTGGTAACCCTTTGTTTAAACTATAATATGGTGATTGTAAAATTGTATAGGGTACATGTTTAATAACAAAAACGAGATCAAACAATAGGATAAGAATAAGAAATACATTATAGATTCGCGCGTGCCCCCTAGAGTTAAGGAGTACGCGGCCCTATAGGGGCCCTCTAGTTGGACAAAAGCATTAACACTGAGGTCTGAACAGTCATATAGGGTAAGAATAAAGAAATATGTATACAGCTAAGGACATACATCGATGTGTTGTTTTTTTCGTTGCTAACTTTGTTCAACTTCGTAAACAAATGGTAATTAACATTGTCTTTATACCAATATGAATATAATCCTATACTTGGTAATAATACAATAATACGAATAAGAATGATATATGGTGTTACTTAGCACTAATATCTAAAATAATACTTAATGGAACAAATTTAGCGAGGTTGCAAAACCGTTGCATGTATGTATGTATAGGAGCATTAAACTTGTATGCCTATACGGGCCCTTATCTCTACCAACCATTTACCCTTCCCCGTATTACGTATATACTTTCCCACTATCCATAAATAGACGGCCGGTCAGAAACTGCATCAGATGATCGATAATTTGCACAAAAGTTTGAAAGGGAAGAATTCCCCGTTACAAGTAGAAGGGGGTGACAATGCCCATCCCATTCAATACCCCCCTCTCCTCACAACCAACATAACAAAGGAGGGATAAAAGGGATGAATGTGGGATGACAAACGTCCATTCATGATTCATTAACCTTACCATGCTGCAATGTATGATGCATAAAGGCGTGGTTTATCAGGTTTGTTATAAACGCCACACAATAATTTGGTCTTCAAAAATTATATCTTGTAAACGTTTTGTTATTTGTCCTTTATTTCATGAACAACATTATTCACTTTACTATGATTAGGTTATAGTTCTCTCATTTTGTTCTGGCGACACAACTAAACCTGTAAACTGTCAGTATCGATTTATTACAATTCTACCATGTCTATACCATGTTTATTTAAGATATTACAAATGTTACGATCATTTTGAATTGTATAAATGCATGTATAAGTAGTTATTATGAAATAAAGCCACTTTGTATTATAATCCTGAAATATCCATAAATATATATTTGATCGGAATAATGTTTTTTTCTTCAATAATTTAAGAAAATATTTATAATTATTGCCTTCACAAAATAATATTATACATAACTTACATTGCATCAACAAAACATTACATAACGTGTAGGTAATCATGCATGGTAGCATTATAGCCATATTGATATACATATCTATTAAACACAAACACTATACATACTATCTTACAATGCATCAAAAAAGCCAGTAACAACATATTTGTATAGAGTAGTGCCATCTATTTATGATATATTCCAGCATGGCAGGATCATGATCAGATGATAATATATCCAGATACCGACAGTCTATCCATACAAACAGCTGTGTTTTAAACCCCCGGTGTTTCTTCCCCCCACGGTCCCGCATGCACGGGCAGTAATATCTGATGTAAAAAAGCAATTTTGGTGTCGTGCGTATGATTTAGGGTAGATCATCGCTGATTGATTCAACTCGACAGATATCCGAATTGATCACTCGATCGTTCATTTCGGATTTTTCGTGGAACATTACCTCTCTAGGTCAGTTCCCACGCAGTACAAAAATACTCTATAAAATCATATAATATGCATGTGCGTCTAAAATATAAAACACCGAGGGGATTATATTGGGAAGAAATATATAAAATAAATACATATTATACATTTATCTGCACGTGCGTCTAAAAACAAAACACAGGGCGAATGAAATTGGAAGAAATGCACATCTTTAAACATTGTTCATGTATATGAATATGGTACAATTACACCTGGAGAATACTATTGGAATAAATATATGCATGTGCGTCTGAAAATAAAACACCGGGAGAATAATGTTTGGAAGAAATATACATATAATGCATGAGTGTGCGTCTTTAACATTAGACACCTGGATAATTATAAACAGTATATATATTTATGCATCTGCGTCTAAAAAAACTAAAACACCGCCGGAATAATATTTGGAAGAAATATACATCTATACACATTATAATATGTATGTGCACGTGCGTCATGCAGCTAAAGACCGGGGAATAGAATTGGAAGAAATACTTCTGTGTAACATTCGAATGATTTTAATAAATAAAGATGATTTATAGTTAAACATTATACCTGCATGTAATGCACGTGCGTCTAAATACGAAACAGCGGGGGAATCATTTTTAAAGAAAAATACATCTTTAAATATTACACCTGTGTATACATGCATGTGCGTTTAAAACATAAATCACCGGGGAATTACATTTGGAAGAAATATACATCTTTAAACAGTATCCATTATGTATGTGCGTCTAAAAACACAGGGAGCGAATAATATTGAAGAAATATACATCTTTAAACATGGGACTTCGGGGAAGTAAGTATAGAAATACTCCGTCTATACACATAAAGAGTTTGGTAAAAAGAAGAGAAAAGAAACAAACAAGTATAAAAGAACAATGAATGAAGATGCAAACAGCTTTTATGTATTTGTGCCACAATTCAATTTAGCCTATGTACCATGTACAGGATAACGAAATGGTTGCCTTTATAAGCAGATGGTTGTTATAGACAGAAAATTTAGATTATTCTGTTGGTCCAGGATTAAAAAATCAATAGCCACAATCAAATAATCAGTCTAAGATCAGATACGGTACATGCCAGGTATTTTAATAATACCTTTAAACATTTACAACACAATAAACACATGTAAATAATAAAATATCAATAAAATAGGTTTGAAATGAGAGGGACAACGAAAACAAAAATCGATTAAGCTATAATGAGAATAGTTTTCTTGCATTTTGATCTATATACCGCATAATAGAAATACATCTTGGTTGGTATTAAATGAATGTATACGTTTACTGTTTGATCACCTGTCGAGGGTGACGGTAATTGAATTGTTTTGCACCACGAATCGAACGAGTTGCAATACTAATGATACGAGCTTAGAGAATACTTATACATCAATAGCGATGCAATATAAATATAACTGATGACGCACAATCTGTACTGTGATGTCAAATCAAAGCAAATACATTGATATGTTAATGATTTTATATTTTTATAATAAAAATGTGCGCCTACATTTTGATTTTTAACGCTGTTTTACGCTACGGAAATATTAACTTTTGTAATTTTGTTTTAAGAAGTGCACTTGAATTTACCTTAAGTGTATGCGTGTTTAGAGTACTGGTATTACGTTGACCGTTGGTTAGTTTTTTGTCAAATTTAAAGGCACCTTAATCATTGTACGTCAAAATGTTTTTACATGTACATGAATCGTTAGGTTGTAATGTAATAAATGTAGGCAACATACACCATTGATTGTTGAATTATTTTCCATGTTGATGATTTTATGTGACATGTTATTATTATATAACTTTAACTTTAATACTCACTGAATATCAATTATAACCAAGATCAAAATAAATATAATCATAGCTTAATGTGACATATTAAGTATGAAGTGAAGGTATACATTAATTGTGAGTTAGTGTGCTTAGATAAGTTCTGCTTAGATAAGTTCTGTCTGTTAGAGACCTATCCGTCGACCGGGAATGAAACATCGCCGGGAATCGATCATTATACACCACTGTCAGATATATTATGAATTTGTATACGTTGCTATTCTCAATAATTATAGCATCAACATTAATATAATCATAACTTAATGAGACATAATTGTAACATGAAATAAAGGGAATAGAAGCATTAATTGTGTGAAAAGTTATATGTATATTAGGAAATAATCTGTCTTCTGGGAATAAGACATCGCCGGGAATCGATCAACGCATTGTGATACGTTACTGTTCTAAGTATATAAAATACAATTACAATCAACGTCAAAATAAACACTTCTGAATGTGACAGATCTAAGATGAAATGGAGGGGCGACTTTAACTGTAAATCTGATGTGTTAGGAGATCAAGATAAATGAATTTTGATGGACCTATCGTTTAGTCAGTCCGGGAATATAAAACATCGCCGGGAATCGATAAAACCGCACCGTCGCAATGCATTGTGCCGCGTGTCCTTGGCACGAACTGAATTGAACTGAAGGGCATGATAGCCGAGCCTTTGTGTCATGGTACGGTCCGGAACTCCCGTGCAGGTGGTCGTAATGATCTACCTCATCATCCATTTTTTTTCTTCTTCTAGACTACCTCATTTCTATAATATAACGTCAAACGCTTTGTACATCTAGTTAACCGTACCCAAAGGCTTAACAATTTAACCCTTTCATCGCGTGCGTTCTAGATTGTGTAATTCACGTAGAGTTAAGACATTGGTATACACAGCGCATCCGTAGGCGATATGTTAAGATTGGTTGGTTATAGGACAGTCCCTATGTCGATATCGAACGATCGCATCCCGCAAAGTCTTCAAACACATTGTAAATTCGTTAACCGTACAGTAGATATCGGGTTAATTATCTAACGTTTTCACCGCTTACGTTCCGGATTGTGTCATTTACGTAGAGTTTTGACATGGTACACAGCGGATCCGTAGGCTATTCGTTAAGATTGGTTGATAAAAGGACAGAGCCTGTATCGAACGAGGATCTATATATTATACATGCCACAAAGTCATCAATAATGGTAGATCAAGTTGGTGCTCAGTGATTGGCATGTCCAGGAATTGATTAATGGGGTGGTTTATGTTTATATGGCGTCTCCACTGTACACCCCCCCCCCCCCCCCTCCTTGGAGAGTAAAAGGGAACTTTTATTAAACTAAATAATGTTGTTTTTATTATTTAATATACATATTCTGAATCCGTTGGCACCAATTATTTTATACCATTATATTATGCCCCCCCCCCCCCTATTCACAAATTACCGGGAGAGGGGCGTACACCAAATGCCCCCCTCTCCTCTCCTATATTCCGGATACGCCATTGATGTCCTGCGGAGATTGGTGACATTTGACCGATTTATCTAATCATCGCAGAAGTGACGGGGCAGAAAGGCAAACGCGCTCCTGTTTTCTAAACCCGCTCCAAAATAAATATCGGTGCTATCCCTACCCCCGACGTAATAAGTAAAGTGAGAAGTCTTCATTTTTTCTGCCAGGATGCCCAGAGTAAAGGTATCCGAACTGAAGTGTACAGTGGAAATATGAACGAAGATGATGTCGATCTTCGGAAGTACAGAAACGTCAGTGCGATTACGTACAGTACAGGGATATGTGGTTACGTCGTACAACATGCTGCCAGCGCAATCATGGGAGGTTTATGGGAACATTTACTCTATTTATGATGGTGCTTAAACATGGCACTAAAACTGCGCGTCATCAAAATAATGGAGCGATTATGGGTATGAGGCCCAATCATGTGGCAATAATGCACGAGATGTTACGGGTGGCCTTCCTTCAACATTTCTAAACCAATTCCCCCCGATATCTTTAAATACCCCCCTATGTATACTTCGCACAAAAAGTTCCGCAATCGAGGTTTGCGCATTAATAACTTTTCTATTACGCTATTACTATTCATAAATTTGGTATCATTGGAAAGCGTAAATTCTCCCCTTTACATTGATATAACATTTGCTATGAATATTTTATCATGGAATGTGCATTGCATCCAAATGTAGGGCAAAGTCAAAAGTGAAATGTTGCAAAATGCACTGATTTTGTCAACAGTGTGCCTTCCTTGGCTTGAATGGGGGTGAGGTGGTCATGCATTCAAACAAAAGAAAGACACACTGTTAACAAAATCAGTGCATTTTGCAACATTAAATTTTCATGTTTTACTTTGCCCTATACATTCGGATGTAATGCACATTCCATAATGAAATATCCATAGCAAATATTATATCAATGTAAAGAGGAGGATTCACGCTTTACAATGATACCAAATTTATGAATGGTAATAACGTAATAGGCATTCAAGCCACGTTTTAATCTTCAAACAAAAGGAAGGCCCTTTGTTGAAAAAATTAGTGCATTTTGCAACATTTCACTTTTGACTTTGCCCTACATTTGGATGCAATGCACATTCCATGATAAAATATTCAAAATTATGAATGGTAATAGCGTAATAGAAAAGTTATTAATGCGCAAACCTCGATTGCGGAACTTTTTTGCGTAGTATAGTTCTAAAGTTAAAGTGATCCATTAACAGCGTAAAGTGTGTCCGAAAGTGATATTTGAAACTCCAATCGTATACTATATCATTTCAAGATTATTATGAATGATAATTATGTGAGTTTTATAGAAAAATACAACGTTTTACCGGTAAGAAGTGAAGATTTATGTTAGAATTAATCATCTACTGCCCATTGACTTCGACTGGTATAATTATTAGAAAATAACTCCGGGACGTTTTTCATTCAACAATATAAAATCCCTCCATAACTAGGGATACATTTGAACAGTCAAACTTCGTCTCATTCTTCCGTTACCATAGGACCGTTAGAAGAAACAACACAAACAAGCTTTAAGTTATATTGGTTGAAATTCACAAAGTTAATTGATCACTGTAATGCATATTATCTGTGCATGCAGTGGTGTGGTGTGCGTGTTGAAAGATGCATCGTATATGAGTGAAGATTGTGTGATCATTGTAAATATACGTTGACATTTATATTTCACACAGATAAAACAAAAAAAACATGATATATGATAGTATAAGAATACAATATTTATTTGATAACCAGCGGACAATAATATTGTTTGTTTCTAGAAATATTCAAACTTACTTTACAAACAATATTCGAAGTGCATTGCATTATTGTTTATTGATACATGTGCAATGAGAATTATCTAGTCATTATTCATTTGAAGATCAAAATCATATTAATATACGGAAACAAATTGTTAAGATAACCATGTAATAACTGTCCTAAATTGATTATTTCGACCTTTATGAGTATCTGGGATTACAGTTGGTCTAGCGGTTTGGTCTTGTACCTCGTAATCATAGGGTTGCGGGTTCGAATCTTTCCACGTCCACGTTTGCGTCTATATATACCCAGCTGTAATATCATCGTAGAACGGAACCTGGCACTTTATTTGGAATGTATTTCTTGAAAAGCTTAAGGCCCCTTGTTCTTGCAGCTCTGGTAATGCCAGACGTTTTAAAACAAGGAACATATAAAATGCGCTTTATAAATCGATTCTTATAATAGTGATTGTATTCAAGCATATTTGATTTGATTGTTTTGTCTGCTATCATAATGATTCGGGTTTGCCGACAAGTAATATTGCTATTTCATATACGTTTATAAACAAGTCATATTCATTTTCGTTTTCTTCAGACTCGTAATATCTCTAAATCGAAATACCGCCATTTAATGATCATGATCGTGGTTATTATATCAGGGGAACGTGCAAATGCGGCAGGTTTTGCAATAAAGAACCAATGAGTTAGAGCGATAATGGGTGGTGCTTATAGAGCCCCCCTTGTATGTGACCTCAAACAAATGTACCAGCGCCAAAATGTGTATCCAAGGTCGATCTGTTTAATCATTTCAATATATCCATTTGTAAGTTTCTTATAAATCGTTTTAGATACCAGAATTGTGTTATTATTATGTCTTTTATGTACTCTGTATTCGTGTGTATTTGAGTTGTGCGCATGTTTGTTGTAAGTTCTTGTTTGGCTTCTGGATGTACATGTATGTGTGTATGTTTTAGTCATATTTATAATTATGTTTGAATGTGTGCGTGCGTTTGTGCGTGGTAGCCGTTTTCATTTGTTTCCATGTTAATTTTGTTTGTACGTGGGTTTGTTTGTGTGTGTGCGTGTGATGTCTAGCACCACTATACACCATTGTCAACAGCAACAACAACAATATCACAAACCAGGGAATGAGATGAGTTTATTATTATAATATCGTCTTGATCTTTTGGAAATCGACCTCCCGGGATGCTTTGTCTGTTATCTTACCTCCTCGATCTACCCTTGGGATGTGAGCCTCTGCATATTGATCGATTGTTGATAAAGCTATTTTCCGTCTAGAGGTGGGGGGGGGGGGGGGGGGGGCATCATCGTGGTCAGTTTTTGTTTCCTTTGAAGACATCCAACCCAGATCTGCTCATGCAGTGTCATAACAAGGTCATTTGGGGAAGGGAAGGGTGTCGGTGGAGGGGGCAAAGTTCATAATATGATTGTGTATTCGGAATAGTCTAGTGGGATTTCTGGAAAATGTGCATGTTAGGAGCATTTTGGGGTAAAAGTTGGGAACCAAGCTATTTCAAATAATTTTGGGGTGCTGAATCCGATTAGCCCTGTTCCCAAGCGAAATTCTGAGTTTTTGACCATCTAATTTGCATATACAAAATGGCCGCCAAAATTACACTATTTTGACTTCATAAAAACATGTTTCTTTAATAACTCTCCAACCAGGTCTGCAAATCATTCACTTCCAAGCTATTTCTCATAATTTTGGGGTGCTGAATCCGATTAGCCCTGCTCCCAAGCGAAATTCTGTGTTTTTGACCATCTAATTTGCATATACAAAATGGCCGCCAAAATGACACTATTTTGACTTCTTACAAACATGTTTCTTTAATAACTCTCCAACCAGGTTAGCAAATCATTCCCCCTTAAGCTATTTCACATAAATTTGGGGTGCTGAATCCGATTAGCCCCGTTTCCAAACGAAATTCTGTGTTTTTGACCATCTAATTTGCATATACAAAATGGCCGCCAAAATTACACTATTTTTACTTCTTAAAAACATGTTTCTTTAATTTCTCTCCAACCAGGTGAGCAAATCATTCACTTTCAAGCTATTTCACATAATTTTGGGGTGCTGAATCCGATTAGCCCCGTTTCCAAACGAAAATCTGAGTTTTTGACCATCTAATTTGCATATACAAAATGGCCGCCAAAATTACACTATTTTGACTTCTTAAAAACATAGTCCGGCAGCATGTCCACGTAAATAAAGTCCCGTGGGATTTGTTGTATGAAAGCAAGCCACCCATCCAAATGTCTCAAGGGCACCCCGAAGAACAGTAAAAAACATGTTGGCAATCTGAAATCCCTGGCAGATGAAAATTGTGAGGGAAAAAAGGAAAACAACACAATTTTACTTGGTAGACCTTTTTATTTTTAGGGGTAGGTCAATGTTGGTGTAGAGGGCGCTTCAAAATATAACATTTTTGCGAGGTGATGAAAAACATAGTGTAGATCGAAGAATTAGCATGTAATGTTAATTATACAACAAACTTTATTTGGTCGAAATCGGTTCAGAAACGGCTGAAATATCCATCAATATATCGTTCATGATATATGTGAGGAACCAACTTTTATTCAATAATTCAAGAAATTATGATTAAATCATTTCACAGTTTGAAAATGCACTTAACATTTTTTTTTAATTGTTTTTGATGGGATCTCTATTGGTATAATTTACCAAGCATCATATTTACTATGATTCTATTATTGATCAAATTATGGTTGATACTTGAGGTGTCTGGAGGGCGCCCTGTTATGTTAACAACTACTTTTCTAAATAAAAACAGCCCTGTTTCTTAGTATGATTTGTTTACCATTCAAGCATCATTTAATAATAACTGTTTGTTTTATCGAGGCTGACATTCCTGCTAGTAGCTCGGCACTGTGAGCACCATGCGACAACCATCTGCTTTTGTTCTGCATAAGCCTTCACCAGCATCCTCTTAATTGTCTTCACATGGGACAAGAGTAGTTTCAGTGGGACCTTTGCTATTTTTGTAGCATCTGTTATGTGGTAGGCGACGACTGGCTGACCACCATGCCCTCTGTCACGTGTGACACACTTTAGAGAGGTTGGAATTACATCATAGCGATCAAAGACCATGTGGACTTCATCGGTATCACTGTATCTCTCCAGGATACGGGTCGTGAACTGATCAGCCAGCTGGTTACAGTATAGGGTTTTGTCGGGCTTTTGTAGTGACGGGACATATGCCTTGGCATCGACAACAATGTACTGAAGTATATCAGATAATGCGCTGGGTACGCGGTGATGGTAACTTCCCAGAAATCAACAGACGCCTAGGTGACGCACGAGACTCTCAAACGGAAGCATGCCACATGGCACAGAAAGATCTAGGTACCAAGAAACTGTCAATGCCACAATGTGAAAGCGACTCAAGGAACGTTATCAGAAACAACTGTCAGTAATAGGTGTCAGTGATCCCAAAGCCTTAACCAGTGGACAGTTACCAAGTGGTGGTGGGACCTTCACCCGGTTTCAATCAACACCCTACGACAAGGACATGTGCTTCTTTTGTGATTGCGTGGGATCAAGTAGAAAACCACTCCACAAGGTTGCCACAACCAAAGCTGGTAAAATACGGAGACAAGCTGTGGAAGAGAGCAAAAATGACACATTGAAAGTTAAACTATCCACATCCATCAATCCGGAGGATGCCCACGTTTTTGGCATTATATATCACAAGAGGTGCTGGGCGACACATGTGACTAATGTGGAATTCAGACAAAATAAGTCACAGATACGAAGTCATCACAGGTGAACACGCATGCCCTCAGTATAGCCCAACACACAGTCAGCATGTTCCTGTCCAGGTACCAAGTCAGCAACAAGAAGTCACATTCTCTCAGGATGATGCGTGAAATGCCACAGCAGCTTGCAGTTGGAGTGGCCACTAGGCAGGCCATTCGAAGCAAGAAAATCGTCAATATCCTGAATGGATTTGGCATGTCAGTTGGATATACACGATTCCCGCGGTTGGAAGGGCAAGTTATGACTTTTGTCCTGCAGCGAATAAATTAGGCCAACGATGGTTTTTACGTACCACCAGATGTTGTACAGGGGAAGACATATCTTTCGCAGTAGACAACGTTAACTTTGCAAAATACACTCCCGATGGGAAGTGCACTTTGCATGGGACAGCAATGGCAATTTACCAAAGATGCCAACATGACGATGAGCACGGGCGTAGACATGACATTGATACCCATTCAAGTGGGGGGGATGAGCTATTCATTCATCGGATTACATCCCCCCCAGTTGAATAGGTATTACGTAACTCGCTACGCCCGTGACGATGAGACACCTAGACTAGACTTCAGATTGTTCCCTTCCAGATGTTACCTGACTGATGGGTCCCAAAATATCGTTTACAGTCAAACCTGTGTATAATAACTACCAAAGGAAAACAAGAAAAATGGCTGCTATATAAACAGGTGACCGTTATAGACCAGTTCATTAAATAACATACAGTGAAACCTTTGTATGGTCACCTCCCAAGGGAAAATAGAAATGTGGCCGCTTTAAACAAGTGAACTTTATAGACAACTTCCATAAAACAGTGTACAGAGCGTATAAAAAAAAGCGTTACACTTTTGAACATTTTTTCAAAATTACATTTTTATATATTTAGAAAATTTGTTCATGTCGTTGGATGCCCAATGGTCTCATCTATCAAGTGCCACTAACAAAACAAATTTTCGTTCACGCTTAGGCGAACACTGACTGTTTTTGTACAGAGTGTCAAAAATGGCTTGCGACAATTTGAAAGAAGAGGGACAATTAAACCAGAGTACTCCCATTCAAACAAATTGCTCTTTGCCATGAATTTAAGATTATTTTATGATAGTGTAATCATTTTGTGGCAATTTTCTATCATAATTTAAATGATTTCATTGCTTTATGCATGGGTTAGAATAAATAAGCCATAGATTGATAGATAATAAAAGGATTTGCATCGTTAATGACAAAATTTCCAGCCTGTCCTCATTAACGATGCAAATCCTTTCATTGAGTGTGACACATACAAAAGATTACCCAGAAGCATGCATGAACGAATATTCATGTTGATAAGATTGATGGGCTGATTGGATTGATAGATGGATGGATTGATTGATAGATTGATTAATGGATGGATGGATGGATGG
Source organism: Echinarachnius parma (assembly GCA_037951105.1). Classification (NCBI taxonomy): domain Eukaryota; kingdom Metazoa; phylum Echinodermata; class Echinoidea; order Clypeasteroida; family Echinarachniidae; genus Echinarachnius; species Echinarachnius parma. The sequence continues at coordinate 29,945 of JBAMJV010004289.1, forward strand.
ATGGATGGATGGATGGATGGATGGATGGATGGATGGATTGATTGATGGATTGATGGATTGCTGGATTGATTGATGGATGGATTGATCGATTAAATGATGGATTGATGGATGGATGGATGGATTGATTGATTGATTGATTGATTGGTTGATTTCTCATTGATTGATTGATGAATCGGTTGAATGATTTGAAGATTAATTGATTTGGTACTTTTTGAATGAATGACTGGCATGTGGTTTGATGTGTCTGTGCTTTAAAAAAGATCTTGAAGTAATTACCCATTATTGATTCTCACCCATGCATATAAAACAATGAAATCAGTTAAATTATGATAGAAAATTGTTGTTGCCAAAATTATTACACAATCATAAAATATTCTTAAATTTATGGCAAAGAGCAATTTGTTTGAATGGGAGTACTTATTCAGTCTGCTGGTTTAATTGTCCCTCTTCTTTCAATTTGGCGCAAGCCATTTTTGACACTCTGTACCAAAACTGTCAGTTCGCCCAAGCGTGAACGAAAATTTGTTTTGTTAGTGGCACTTGATAGATGAGACCATGGGGCATCCATCGACATGAAAAAGTCTTATAAATATATAAAAATGTAATGTTGACAATTTTTTCAAAAGTGTAACGCTTTTTTTGATACGCCCGGTATAGTGACCACCCGAAGGAAACAGGGATAGTGTATAGTGACCATCCAATGCAGACAAGAAGTGTGGACGCTATAAACAGGTAACCTTTTTAGACAAGGTCATATAGTACGGTTAACCTGTTCAATTCCGTATACAGTACTAGTAGCCGCCTATGCAATTGAAAATATGTATGACTTTTGGCCTAAATTTGGACAAATAAAAAAAAAAAAAAGAAGTTTTGTCAACATTTTGGCCAAATTTTGGCCAAATGTGTATAATTTGGCCAAAATTTGGCAAATATTTGGCGAATATTTGGCGAAAATGTTGCCAATATTTTGGCCAAAATGTCCCTATAATGCCACCATACTATAGAGTGATTTGTAAAAAAAAAATCGAGGTGATTTAAATCGTGATTCAAATCAAACCTAGAGCCTCAGGCTTATTCGATGATTTTGTTTAAATATATAAAATCCTTAAACTTTTTCAAAAAATGTCAAGAGGTTTTTAAATAGTTGTTGATGATCTTTGTATTTAATCATTATTTTAATAAAAGATCACATGCACAATTTTGTATTGTACAGGTTTTGGTTGCTAAAGTTTAGTCTTACCAAAACGAAACTATCCCTTTAAGTACCAATTATTGCGAAATAGGGCTTGTCTTCAAAGCTTAGTCAAATATGTACAAATAACAGGAAGGTTGTCTGGTTTCGTTTCTGGAAAGATCCGGTTGAGTTTAAATAACAAGGATAAAATAACATAATCACACAATAACACAATTCAGGATGAGGGGGTGCAGGGGCCACGTGCCCCACCCCTACCCTTTTACCCTTTTACGTTAATTTATACGTTGAAGCATGGTTTTCTATTGTGTTCATAATTTGGGGATCTTTATTTTCTTTGTTTTTCAACTCAAAGTGCCGCCCCCTCTTTTATAAATTCCTATCGATCGGCCACTGATGAATGTATACCCAGATCATAAGGCTCTGTCTTTGTTTTTCTTATGTTTCGTGTTTTGGGCCTGCGAAGGGAAGAATCCCGTCCCCAGGTTTACACTTTCTTATCACTTCCTCACTTCCCTGTGTCTATGAAATCAGATTGTAAATGGGTCACGAACATAGTTTTGTCATTGTTAGATCTGAATAACAACTTTGGGAAACCCATCAAAAAAAATGAAAATAATATTTTGTTTTTATACCCGACAGTTATGCCGAAACATACAACTGTATGTATTTATATATGTAGTAAATTGCAAGAAATAATTATAAATGATTGGAGAGTAAGAAATTATAGCGTCACTTTAAACAATGTTCAATGTTCACAAAAATCTATGTCGATTTGTTAATAACCGAATGGTTTGTTTCTCGTGACTTATTTTATGGCACTTATACAGTAAATCGTGATTAATTGACCTTTCACCACAAAACAATCGTTATGTCGCTGCAGCCTGAGAAGGTCAAGAGTGATCTGTGCGCTGAAAGCACCATTTGCAAGCAGTTGTTTGAGGAATTCGTCAGCTGTAACCAGCTGGCTGATCAGTTCACGACCCGTTACCATGTACCCTGGAGAGATACAGTGATGCCGATGGTCCACCTGGTATTTGATCGCTATGATGTTCCTAATATACCTCTCTAAATGGTGTCACACGTGACAGAAGGCAGGGTGTTCAGCCAGTCATCGCCTACCACATAAAAATGCTACACAAATAGCAAAGGTCCCACTGAAACGACTCTTGTCCCATGTGAAGACAAATATGGAGCTCACTGGCTATCTTGCTAAGACAATGCTGGTGAAGGCTCATGCAGAACATATAGTGAATGTGATGCTTGATAAATATAATTATACCAATAGAGATACAGTACCATCAAAAGCAATAACAAACAAATGTATGGTACATTTTCAAAAATGTGTTAGAATTAAATATTTTCTTAAATTATCGAATAAAAGTTGGTCCGTCACATATATCATGAACAATATATTAATGGATATTTCAGCCGTTTCTGAACCAATTTCGACCAAATGAAGTCTGTTCTATAATTAACATTACATGCTAATTATTAGATCTACACTTAGTTTTTTTATCACCTCGCAAAAATATTATATTTTGAAGCGCCCTCTACACCAACATTGACCTACCCCTAAAAGTAAAAAGGTCTACCAAGTACAATTTTGTTGTTTTCCTTTTTTCCTTCACAATTCTCATCTGCCAGGGATTTCAGACTGCCAACATGTTTGTTATTGTTATTTGGGGTGCCCTTGAGACATTTGGATGGGTGGCTTGCTTTCATACAAAAAATCCCACAGGAATTGTCAGGCTCCTTGACTAACATGTCTCTTTAATAACTCTACAACTATCTGAGCAAATCATTCACTTTCAAAGTCTATACCCAGATATTGAATGCCACTGAATATATGATTAAGACATACTTGATGGTTTTAGGTTATACCTTATTTGGTAATATGTAAATTAGTGGCCGCCATTACAGAGAAATAATATAAACTAGAATTGTAATACTTGTTTAGAACAAGTATAGGTGGGCTGGTCGAACTAAAATTAAAGACATAATCAAGGGCTCATTTGAGATAGCTTATTGTCTCAGCTACAACATACTCGAAGTTCAGCGTAAATGAAGCTAAAACGAAGAAGATATTGGTCGCGAAAGACGGGAATGTAGAATCCAGTTTTGAAAAAAAGTCATGTCCCATAGAGAATACACGCAAAATGTTAAAAAATGACATGCCTCCTTAAATCGCAAAAATACGCCATGATGCCTTTGTCAAAATGAAAAATCGTGGTTATTACATTTGTAGAAAATTGTCTGAGCTAGAACATATCAAAATTTGGAAGAAAATCGATCAACATTTACAGAGATACAATCAATTTTCCAAAAATATGCTGACGTCATAATATGCTAATTGAAATTTTAAGTTCGGAGGCCATTATGATGACGCCATGAGTTAATTGAGGGTCAAATGAGACATGAAATCATATCTCCGACTCATAATCTATCCAAATATGAAAAAAAACTTGGGAGTTCCCATCCATTCTGAAGAGTTACAATGAATTTTGTATAGGCATGTTTTTGCCCATATATGCTATGTATTACAAGAGCTCGCGCGCACGGACATGTTTCTTGAACGGAAGCTCATTGCGTTTTTACTAGTCAGAAAAAGGTGAACAAGGTATCAAAATGCTTGGAAAGATGGGCTAAATATGATAACAGAGAAAATTCGGCGATTCTATGCTGCAAAATGCCAGTACGCGCGAAAACGCGCGCGCATCCGCGTGTGCGCGCGTTTTTTCGTAAAATGCTTAAAATGGCCTAAAACGTATCCAAAATGAATTTGCGACGATTTTGAACATTTTAAAATTTTGCGCGCGCGCTGACGCGCGCACGTACGCATGCGCGCGCGTTTTTTGACCTGAAATTGACCGGACGGATATTGACCTTGATCATGATAAATATGAATGAGAAACAACTTTTCGTTATGAAGATATGATCATGAGAAGATATTCAGAAAATTTTACAAAATGGCGCCTAGATGACGTCATCAGTCAAGGTCAGGGTTCAAAACCTTATTTTGCTTTGTCCATATGCCTATATATATGTGTGCCAAATTTCAAGGCACTTGATTGAGCCATTTTCAAGTTATCTTGCTAACAAAAAAGTGATTGGAAATAAGAAAAATAAAGAATAATAAAGGCAATTCTAACGAAATTATGAGGTGGTCTGTATGATGTACAGCCCACCTAATAAATAGTGATAGTTTACATACATACTGTAGATATGCAGATCATTATCAAACGGCAATACTGCATGATAAGTTAATTTACTTTGCCAAGATTTGATGGTCAGAACATGCCTAGATCGCCATGATATCCAACAGTCCTTGTACATAGTAAACCGGTTTTTCCTTAATAACGTTTTTTGTAATAAATCAGTTACCCAGATGATTTCAGAATTAATATACCAATAGGCAATCAATTCTGAAAAGTCAATAGGCGAATGTTGTGAAGTCATTGTAAACACCCAGTTCAATCTACGTATAGGTAGAGACGTCAACATAATCCAGCCTTGTTGCATTTGCAACGTTGCATCCTACACTGTTTCTTGTATGCACAAGATATCATTTCCAGGCAACATTTTGGGATGGGGCTCAATGATATCAGAACTGGCTGTAGTCCTGAATCAGTATGGCTCCATCCCATGTCTGCTGGCGCAGAAAGTTCAGGTATGGCACAGTGAGCATTTCTCTAAACCATCGTTTGGTAGTGTACCCTCATCAGATGGAAGTGAAGTGCATACCTTGTTGGAAACATTGCTTCTGGCTTCCCAGTTTTGGAGAACAGTACATGACTTGCTGTATCAACAGAGTCTGTGTTGTGGATACCATATATTCGGCAGACAAATGACTCTGAAGATCAAATGGTCTCAGCTATTAGTCCACCGATTCCTAGGCCTTGGAGCAAATGGTGGTGCTTTTAGAACACCTTCCATGATGACCTTTTGCTGTGATTACTGATTAACGAAGAAAGAGGTGGTATCACATCCAGTTAGGGCATGAAATGATAACAGATTTGCTGCTGAATCTTGTGGTAGGTTGTTGAAAACGGCATCGATTGGTATCTATTTCCACCTCTTTGCTGTCCCAGACAAAATATATAGGTGTTTGCACATTACATGTGGGAAGAAAGACACCAGGTGCACAAGAACATCAATGTCCCTTGATGCGACAACAACTAAATCAACTTGGCAGTGCACAGCATGTAACACCATCCTAATGTCAGCTTCTTCGTGTGTGGCTATGAGTTGAGTCAAGTCAGTGGTTGTCTTTGATGACCTAGCTTCACGTTTCTCTCTGAATCCCCCAGCAACAACAATCTCTTTATCATCGGGAGCCTGGGAGCAAAGCTCCTCTGATAAGAACTGTGCGAGATCAGCCTTGTCGGGAAGAGCCAAAAAGTCAGTTCACTTCTTTGGAAGGGGCACATCTCGACCTTCAACAACACATCTGATTGGTTGAGCTGCTTTGGTACGTCTTGTCCTTTTGGCACCCTTGATTGTTTCGTCTCTGTACCTATCAAACACAATATCTATGCGCTGGTAGTGGGAACCTGCCTTCAGTACTGCTCGCACATATGTATCAGCAAAGTCCCCAAATGTCACTGCATTGTTAGGCTTTCCATCAATGATTAGGCAAGATGACGAGTCTTGAAGATCAAGAGATTCTGGACAGGTAACATCTTTGGTAAGCTCATCTGCAAGAAGTGACTTGTTTCCATTACAGAGTTTTCCATTCGTAATAGGAACCGGAAGGAGCTCATGCCTTAGGACAGCTGTCAAATCAACAGGCCGACCTGCCTCGTAAGCAGTTACAAGGCGTTGGAGCACATTTCTGTCTGCATTCAAGATATTATATTGCCCTTGTCTTTGTCGCCTTTCGCCACTTCATACAATGATGCAAAAGTCTTGGCATTACTTTTTTGAAGAGGTGCATGGATTTGAACATCTGGTTTGTCAACTTGGTCATGTCCGTCGGGTACAAGCATTCTCTCTTCTATGAATGCATACAACTTTGCTTGTCCAAGTTACTTTACATGGAGTAAAGACTTTTGGATATCCTCTGTTGCTAAGTCTGTTGTCACCAGATTTTGTAAGGAGCCAGGTGAAACGGAGGCAAACATGTTGAATCCCTTGAAAGCAGTTACCAATGCCATTTCATCATCGTTGTCTTGCTTTTGCCTTGCTTTGGTAGCTTCATTGTGAAATCGATTACTGCCAGAATGGTGGTTGTACATGTCATACGTTTCAGCCGCTATGTTTGTTTTCAGATTGAAGGAGGGAGCCCATCTACACAGTGCTGATAATGTCTTTGTGATGCCAATCATTCCACCTGCTTTCTTTCCAGTACCGTTTATCCACTCCATTGCTTAGTCCGGGTCTACTTGGTTGAACTTTTGGAGGGAACGCTTGACAACAAAGTTGCCTTCTTGAAACCTTGACAACACTGGTTGTGGAAGCTGCTGCATCTCAGCTTCGTACACGGGACCCCATATGGCATAGTTTAGGTGGTCATACCGTATGAGGTAGGGCAATATCGATGTGAAGGAATGCAGATGGCGTTCCCAGATGCCTTCACGCTGTGTTTGTGTGAATTAGAGTAGTACCGATACCATTTCCATGTAGTTCCACTAGAAGGCAAAGTTCACATCATCAGCTTTACTCCTAGTGAAGTCAGTAAGCAGTTTATGAAACCGCTCTTGTTTCAGACAAACTATAAGTTCCGCGATCCTTTCAGGGTTGGCAGACAACTGGTCATGGTATGCGCTGTCTGATTCGGCTGAAAAAGAGAGCAACTCTGGCAGCAATAGCTTCCAATGAGCAAGAGCTTGCAATGTAAGCTTGTGTGCTCTCATAGCCTTATTGTAGGCCTTTCCTGACAAGATTAGCTGCACATCACTCTCTCCTAGCAGGCCACACTCCAGCAACACTTCGGCTAAACCAGATCCGGACATGTGATCTCCAATAATCTTAAAGAAGTTCATTGATATATGAAGTCCACCAAGGCGAGATATCAATTTCCTCTTGTATTCTTTGACAGACCACTTCAGTTCCATGAGTTTGCAGAATAGAGCTTGGTCCACTGTGATGATTGTGTACTTCTGGCCAAAATGCGAGGCTATTGCCATGCACCTCTTCACAACTGTGTTGAGTGTTTCAAATTCATGGGCCGGGGCAAGAACCAAGGGCATATATCCTACGCTTGTGTACTCTGGTTCCTCTGATGAAACCGACTGATCGAAAACTGTCCAAGAGGGTTTTGATTCAGAATCTTGACGCTGCAAGAAGAAGGCCATGTCCATCGCCTTGGCCTTTTTCACACTGTCAATATCTACTGCAGGCTCTGTGAACCAATTCTTGTCGACAGGAGTGTTGAATTCTGGTTCACTCGTTGAAGGATCGATGTTGACAGGATGCAGGAATTGCAGAGCGTCTGGTACTTTCAGAGTGTGGCCGATGGTATGAGCATTGGGAGTTCTGCATCAGGTTTGTTACCTCTTTGCCAGGCTGCCATTTGTGTTGCATGGAAAGTATGTTTTTCCATCAAGACTGGCGTCAAGGATGTCAATGTTGTCAGCAGTGAAGGGCACGAATTCGTTTGGCATTAGGTTTGTTGGAATGATAGCACCTAATGCTTTGTCCATTTTATGCAGGGTGCTCTCAGCTAGGGACGTGTCTACTTGCAGGACCTGCTCATAACTTAAGCAGTGCCCTGCCTTGTGAAACAACTCCATTGGGTGAATAAACTGTGGCAATGTTACTTGGATCTCCTAGATCATAGTACGTTATAAAAAGTGCACTGATAGGGGTTGCATATTTTGAGTACTAATTACATTATATATTTGATATATTACTTGATTTTGAAAACATGGTTGCGGAATAATTTGATTCGTTTTAAGAGTTGCAGAGATATAACAAAAACAAGGTTGTATTATGCCAAACAGTGTCGATATAGCGGCCATTTTGTAAATGCAAATTAGGATATCACAATCGAGTATAATAGACTAAAAGTGGAAATATATCAATTCTACAATTTTAATCTAAAAGGGTACACTGCTGCGATGCAGCTTGGTTTTTCTAGCTATCATACGTTACAGAAAATATATCTCTTTTTAAATTTATATCTAAAATGGCGGCCACTAATTTGCATATTTTCCAGCATCATATACCATTAAATACGTTGAAAATGTTTTAATCACTTTCCTTGCAAAAAACAACATAGATATGGACATTTCATGTGTTAGAATAGCTTGTCAAGTAGCGAAGTTATTCACGAAACTAGATTATAGTATGTCAGGGAGTGTTAATTTGGCGGCCATTTTGTTTATGCAAATTAGGTGGTCAAAACCTCAAAATTTTGCTTGGGAACCGGGCTAAACGTATTCAGCATACTCAACTTATGTTTACAAGACCGATTCCCAACTTTTCGAAAAGGGTACACTGCTGCGGTGCACCTTAGTTTCGAGGTATAATATATTACAGAAAATATATCTCTTTTTAAATTTTATATAAAATGGCGGCCACTTATTTGCATATTTTCAAACACTATATACCATTAATATGTTGAAAATGTTTTAATCATGTTCCTTGCAAGAAATAACATAGATATGGATTTTCATTTGTTAGAATAGCTTGTCAAGTAGCGAAGTTATTCACGAAACTAGATTATAATATGTCAGGGAGTGTTAATTTGGCGGCCATTTTGTTTATGCAAATTAGGTGGTCAAAACTTCAAAATTTCGCTTGGGAACAGGGCTAATCGGATTCAGCATACTAAGATTATGTTAATAAAATCTGTTCCCAACTTTTACTTAAAAATGCTTCTAGGGCCTTATAGAGAGCTCTTTTTCAGATATCCATCTAGACTATAATGCAAACTTATCTCCCTGGGTCTGATGATGTTTATAGCATGTAAAATTAATAAGTTGAAAGAAAGAAAATAAATTTTGAAAGAATTGTAGGAATAAGTGTATCATGCCAGTCAAGTAGAATCAAACCTCTCTTAGTGGCCACCTGTCTATAACATTCAACCTGCCTATAGTGGTCTCCAAATTGATCCATACATCACTTTATTGAGATAATGCAAACATAGATATATCATTGCCTAAACATTCAATTTGTAGGTATAAGTGTCTACAGTGGCCACTTTTTGTTTGGTTTGGTTAGTGGTCATTGTACACATAATGTGACTGTATGATTATGATTGATGTGGTAGTAACATTTATAATGGGGTTTCGTTTTATATTACGGGTTTATTAAGATGAAACTAATATGTATGCTACCTGGATTGAGGAGAGACACGTGAGTTGGAATATATTTTGCAAAAACAAATTAGAGCCTGAAATTGTGACATTATACAAAGTACAATAAAACAAATGATGTACTTAAGTTAAGTGAGTGGAACTTTATAATGTATGACCTCAAGTGGTTATAAGAATTTTCATTGAAATCTACATGTTAGTCACTGATTGAGACACTTTTTTTTACACTGATTGCACCACAATGTACGAGACACATGACAAATTTTCTCCTGAACATTAACTGTTTAATCATCAATTCATCATGATATCTCAAACAGTGACGAGATCTGCGACTGGATTTTCAAGCTGGCAGACGACTTGACCAAATTGAGGGGAAAAGGTAAGGAACAAACTCACAAATTGAATTGACGCTTGCTTTGTTTTATTATCACATCAAGGGATAGTACAGTTTTGGTTTAGAGGGCAGGCAGTTCAGGAAATAATTAGTTTGTGAGGTAATGCAAAACTAAGTGTAATACTTGGGAGAACAGGTGATTTTAAAGAAGAAATAAACTTTATTTGATCAAAATCGGTTGAGAAACAGCTGAAATATCAATTTATTATGCCAATTGGAATAAATGTGGGTCCCACATTTATTTAATGATTTTTGAAAAAATCTATAAAATGCCTGCACTTCTGCAAAAAAAAAAAAAGTTTTAAAATGGTTTAGGTGATCTCTATAGAAATTTCATTTAACCAACAAACATCCTTATTTAATGACACTGATTTTCCGCAATCACGGAAAAAGGACGGAAATCGCGGAATTGACCATTTGAAAAAGAAAAAAAAAGAAAAAACGGTTTCCGACTGTTGCAAGTCGATCGGAACCCGGTTTATAAAATATCTGTAATGACTCAGCCTTAATAAATACCTAGATCATTATTGAGTAAATTTTAAAGATATTTACTTTCTGGCCTGTGGTAAGTCCTTCCTGATATCAGGCATGACACATTCCCCCAAATTTTGATGATTTGTGTGTGAAAATCATGATTTTAAACTTGCATTTATTCCGTATCCCTGCCTTGAAAATAAGTCCTATGTAAACAGAATTTGCAGTTTTTCACATGTACAAAGTCTATGGCAAAACAGAATTTCCGTTTTTCAGGCAGGTTGAAACGGAATTCCAGATTTTCTGAAACGGAAAAGGCTTTTTTTTTAAGCGGAAAATCAGTGTCACTACTTATTGGCCTTCTATCTGATCAGTACAACTTCTCATTAATATATAAAAGGGTTAGACATGTTAGTAAATTGGTGTTTATCTTCAATTTGTTATTTTTGACACATTCTTCTGATATATAGAGAACACACCACCAAGTTCAAAGACATCTCTGTTTGCACCAACTGCTGACCCGTCCCCTCAGCCTCAGCCTCTCCCCAAAGATCAAATGTCTACCTTGACCAGTATCGATTCGGGCCAGAGGTCATCTTCAACTGATGATGAAGATAATGATGATGTAAGTAACAAAACTTCATCAATGCATTTTACATTTTGCTAAATATTTCAGGGCTTGACACTAGTTAGCTAGCACTTGCCGGATTGGCTGGGGCAGGTGAAAATTGATGTTGGGCAACTAAATGTCATTGTTTGTGTTTGATATAAATGTTGTTTCCTGTCTAGAACATATTAATTAGCGCTGAGAAGCATGGAGATGTTCCCTGCATCCTACTCCCTGGTCTGAAACAAGAGTACTGTTCTGCTTTAAATAGCTTTCTTTATACGTATTCCTTACTTGTGTTCAGTGGCGTAGCGTGGTTGGCTGATTGGGGAGGGGGGGCACACAAAATTATTGGGGGGGGGGGGCGGGGTGGGGAACACCTTATGTATTTTGTTGTTTTTTCAAAAAATGTCCCCTTATGTTTTCTATGTTTTTTTTTCAAATAATTGGGGGGGGGGGGGGGGGCACGTCGCTACGCCACTGTTTGTGTTTAATGTACATAATTGTTTTCTGTCTAGAATTATAAAGCGCCGATGAGGATGCTCAGTCAGACAGCTCCCGGAGATGTTCCCCGCATCCTACTTGCTTGAAGCACAGCGTTGCCTAGTAACCGTTTGGAACAAGAGTATTGCTTTGCTTTAGCTTTCTTTATACTTATTCATTGTTTGAGTTTGATATAAATGTTGTTTTCTGTCTGGAACATATTAGCGTTGAGAAGCATGGAGATGTTCTCCGCATCCTACTCCCTGGAGGAACATCCTTGCATAGCTGTTAGCAGTGCATGAAACAAGAGTATTGTTCTGCTTTAGCTTCCTTTATACTTGTTAATTTTTTGTATTGGTTAGTGGTATAAATGTTGTTTTCTATCTAGAATGCATCAGTTTTGGGAAGCATGGATGAAGATGCCCTGATAAGTCAGCTCCTGGAGATGTTCCCCGCATCCTACTTCCAGTAGACATGTGGTTGCTTGGCACAACGCATTGAACAAGATTATGATTCTGCTTTAGCAACCTTGTTTGTGTTTAAAAATTGTGCTCTGTCTAGAATACATTAGCGTCGGGAAGCACGGATGACGATGCCTTAATCCGACAGCTCCTGGAGATGTTCCCCGCATCCTGCTCCCTGGAGGCACGGCATTGCCTAGCAACAGCCAATGGACAGCTTGAGGATGCAGTCCACCTGATGCTACTGGAGATGGAGCGGAGTGATGTGGCCCAGTCCGTTTCCAAAGAAGAGGTACATTGACATTATCCCTCTTGTTGGTTTCTTTTTTAAGTGTTTCTAGTTCTCTGTTGGGAATAATTAACCTGTTTATGCAGGTGTCATTTGTATGACGCACCTCTTGATCCCCGGGATAGGCGTCATGGGTGCGTCAAGTTCATCCGTGACGCACCTTTGACGCACCTTTCCCGGGGGTCAAGAGGTGCGTCATTCAAATGACACCTGCATTACTGTGTAATTAAACAATAAGGGCAGAGAACTGCTTAGCCCCTGTAATAAAATGTTAGAGAAAAAGTGTCAAGCTTTCAGACCCAAGCAGATCATTTTTATTAAGCGGTTCAGGATTGATTGATTTTGCAATAGCGTGTATTTTCCATAGACCCCAGCCCAAATATTTGTTGGGACCAGTCCTGAACGGGTTAGGGCAATATACCTAAGCCTGGAACTATACATAAAACAAGCAGAGTGAAGGTGGGATCAGGTACAGGCTAGAGTAAACAAGAACAAAGGGGGGGGGGGGGAACCACTCAAAGTCAAAAGGGGTAACTTAGACAGGAGCAGGCTAGTTGAAAAGGAACAAAAGAAGTGTGCTTACGAGGGCTGGTGAGGACAAAAGTTGTGTGTCAAATATGGGGCTAGAAAGCAAGGGGATAAGTGAAGAGAGTAGAGGAAGTGGGACAAAAATGGTGCTGGTGCAGGGGGAAGGATACAATGAATGAAAAGTGTGGAAGGGGATAATCTGTTTACAGTGTAAGTAAACAAAAAGGGCAGAAAACTTCTTACCCCCAATAAAGGCGAACATTATATAATGTTAGTCAAAAGGTGTCAAGCTTTCAAACCCAAGCAGATCCATGTTATGATTTTATCAAGGCAAAAAAAAGGTTACATACCTAAACATTGAACTATACATGAAACAAGTTGAGTGAAGGTGGGAACAGGTACAGGCTAGAGTAAACAAGAACAAAGGGGAGGACACTCAAAGTTCAAGGGGGTTAGACAGGAGCAGGCTAGAGTGAACAGGAACAAACGAGGTGCACTAATGTTAGCTGGTCAGAAGAATAATTGCCCATAAAAATGTGAAGCTTGGATGCTAGGGGATAAGTAATGAATGGACCGGTAGGCAGTGGAACAAAGGAGGTGGGAGTGTATTTCTAATGGCCCGGTCAGATATCAACGGATAGCGGAAACGTATGCCCAACGAAATAGAAAATTTGCGAAATGAAATTATCCGGTGATGAAAGTCGTCTCCATGGCTTTATGTACAAAACATAGAACAACGTACATCAGCGGACAAGAAACGGACAAGAAACGTATACGAACGGAGACGAACGGATGGAAAATTTAGCTCTCCGTTTGAGGTCCGTTTACGCAATCCGTTGATATGTGACCGGGCTATAAATGGAGAGTGGAGATGGGCATTAGTGGTGAGGATCAAGATCAGGGCCCTGTTGCAGAAAGAGTTGCAAACAATTTTAAAATTGCAATTTATTGCAAGTCAGAACACGAGACTAAATGTGCAAATCTAAAAGTGCATATATTCTGACTTGCAACTTTGCAATCAATCGTAACTCTTTCTGTAACAAAGCCAAGGAAATAGGGAAGTGGGGGTAGGGTGTAACATGTGCAATATAATGGTGCATGAGGTGGAGGTGGATGTACATGCATGAATTGAACAATGCACAAAAATGATGCAGTGTATGAATGGACATGACTATGCAATTGAATAGACAACTTAACCAGTTTATCTCCCAAATCTTAACACATACATTACAGACTGAGTCAGTATGTATGTGTACTGAACTCTAAATTGAGATTCTTTTTACATAAGGATAAGTTGAGGGCTGGCCTGAGGCATATAAAAGGCCGCTTCTATGGTCTGGTCTCAGTGCCTGTGCCGCCAAAGAAATAAAAACTTGCAAACATGCAAAGAAAAAGGGGTAATGTTTGTGACATTTGCGGCATGGCAGAAAGGACCATTTGCTGTCCATAAAATTTGTGCCCTGCTGGCTGGCTGTTTGAAACGTTTTAACCCTCATCAGGCCAGGTTATTTTGGCTTTATATATGATCCAATATGAAAGATGTGATGTTTTGTTGTAATCCAACTGAAGATAAGCGTATGATATTGTGATGACTATAGAGGTCATCTTGTATTTTATATATTATTATGACATTGACTAAACTGAACTGAACTGATCTGTTTATACAGTGGCATGCAGGGAAGACGAAGCAGGATGACAAGAAGGTGCGAGACTCCATCCTCCAGAAATACGGCTACGTAGACGTCAAGGATGACTCTGTGTCACACAAACCGGTCCTGCCAAAACAGGTATGGTGGATCTTATAATAAGATTGCTGTCAAATGTACATGTATGTCAAATTAAACTTGCACTACCAATGAGGTATAAGTACTTTCTTATACCTCCTTGGTACTACGTACATGTAAATGGAAGCTTTCATGAGTACCGCAGTATCATGTTCTTTATTGATTATCCTACAAAAACAGCCTCCTCCCCTCCATGATAAGACCGTCGTACATCGTTTATCAGAACAAACTTGCACAGTAGTCTTTGCTGGGGTAACATTTAACGAGGTACACCTAATAAAGGGGTAGGATATTACCAAATATTTCTTATGTTTCTAAAGAAAATTCTCACCACTGAATTGGGTACACCCGTTAAAGGTGCCAAATATACCTTACAAAATAGCGGAGACTATTTTACTACCCAAATTGTAGCTTAAACGAGTATCATAATGTTCATAACAGAAGAAAAAAAGATAGCTTGGGTAGTATACTATACTTTATTTAATAACTTGTTTTGAATTTTGTGTTTACAGTTAAAGGGGAATTCAACCCTAGAAATCTGATGTTTGCTATGCAATGAGGTGAATGGGAGGAATCATGAGCAAAAATCTTTGCAAAGAGAACACAAACAATTGATCTTTAGTCATGTGGTCAAAGGTCACCATATTAGGCAGAGGCATATTTTTGAGACTGCGCACAGTCAAATCGATCTAGTTAACCTGTTCCCTATTAATTGTGTAATCCTACATTGAGTTAAAGGGGACCATGTCCACGCAAAGAACAACACAAAATGATATGTTTTAGTTGTGTGATATATGTGACTGGCTATAGCAAAACCCGGCACTTGTTGGCAATTTATGTTTTGAAGAAATGGGCATTTTAAGTTCACACAATGTGTGTAAAAGACCTATGATTGTAAAATTGAAACAATCATATCTTTGCCAATTATTGACCTATTAGTTAGAACAAAACATCAAATGAAAGCTTGCGATGGGGCCTTTCTAATGTTATGAAAATGTACATTTTGATTTTTACCGACAAGTGCCAGGTTTTGCTATAGCCGGTCACATATATGCTCATCACTTTGCAAAGGGTTGTGTAATTCATAAACAATACAATTAATTGCCACCACTTACGGAACCAATATTCGTTCTTCCTAGACCAAAGATAGTCTTCGTCTGCAGACCCATGAACACATGCTTTAGTATGGTGACGCGTTTTCCATTTTTAAAATTTGTCTGGAAACCTATTTTTCTGAATTTATTGGTGGAATGGACTACTAAAAATGTTACCTTTCATTTATAAGAATATTATCCTTGGGTGTTGGTTCCCTTTAATAACATAGGCAATGGGTTAAAATAAATACCCAAGTCTGCTCAATAAAAGATTTTAGACTTATTTAATATACAACTATGATTCAATTCTCTTTTCATTCTATTTTAGGAGAAGAAGAAGATGACAAGATATCTGAACAACCAGGTCTGCTCGACGAAAGGCGAGCGATTCGTAGAGACCAAGAAACCGATGACGGAGGAGATGAAGAAGACGTACATCAACCTCAAACCAGCGAGGAGCTATCACTTCCATTGACTCTTTTATGCATCTATGTATAAATATCTCTGTTGTTGCGCTCTTAATCCTGTTCATGGGAAAACTGTACCATGGGTCAATCACGCATATCCAAGGAGCTATCACATCCATTGACTCTTTTATGCATCCATGTATAAATATCTCTGTTGTTGCGCTCTTAATCCTGTTCATGGGAAAACTGTACCATGGGTCAATCACGCATATCCAAGGAGCTATCACATCCATTGACTCTTTTATGCATCTATGTATAAATATCTCCATTGTGTGTGGCGCTGAGCTCTTAATCCGGACCACGGGAAAACTGTACGATGAGTCAATCACGCATATCCAAGGAGCTATCACATCCATTGACTCCTTTAATTATGCATCTACATTATGTATAAATATCTCTGTTGTGTGTGGCGTTGCGCTCTTAATCCTGTTCAAGGAAAAACTGTACGATGAGTCAATCATGCATATCCAAGGAGCTATCACATCCATTGACTCTTTTATTCATCTGTGTATAAATATCTCTGTTGTTGCGCTCTTAATCCTGTTCATGGGAAAACTGTACGATGGGTCAATCACGCATATCCAAGGAGCTATCACATCCATTGACTCTTTTATGCAGATATAAATATCTCTGTTGTTGCGCTCTTAATCCTGTTCATGGGAAAACTGTATGATGGGTCAATCACGCATATCCAAGGAGCTATCACATCCATTGACTCCTTTAACCCGTTTCTTCCTGGAACCGAGTTAATACGGGCCCCGTGTCACACACTCACACCCGCGAACCGACTATACTCGGTTCCGAAAATACCACACTCATGACACTAATTAATCGTATAAAAAGCTATATTCTGAATGCAGAATACTGAATCTGTTATATCACTTGAAAGCTGATAAGATACGCTATCGAAATATCTGAAACCTGTGACGTATCATGAGTGTTACAGCAAGTGGTAACTGTATAAAGTATGTAATGTTAGTTACAAAGTTGAAATAATTTCGTATAGCGGTGAATGTACGATGTGCCAGCCAAAATTTAGAGAAATTGCGTTTCGCTTGGACAGGCAGTACTGTATTCCCATTACGCGTACAATAATAGTGACAGCGAAATATTATGTGCGTGCGCGCAATGCCTATGGAGATTGCACGTGATTCTGTATGCATAGAGCTGTATCAGCTCTACGTTCTGTATACAGCTGCCTAACCGGGATCTTCACTGTGGTATAGAATACATTTCTATACAAGGTTTACGGCCTTTTGTGCTTGCACCACCTTGTGCAGATCCTTTGTGAAGCCGCAACCGAAAAAATCGATTCTCTTCACGCACACTCGGCCGCTGGTCTTTTGTGTGGAGGCCTTAGCTCGTATCAGTGAAAAGAATTTCGTTTTGGGGGTCGATAGATGCGCTTTTATTTTCGGAAGCAACCGGTTAATTATGCATCTACATTATGTATAAATTCTCTGTTGTGTGTGGCGTTGCGCTCTTAATCCTGTTCATGGGAAAACTGTACGATGAGTCAATCATGCATATATCCAAGGAGCTATCACATCCATTGACTCTTTTCATAGGCGTCGATCTGTAATTTATACCTTTTGTTCAGGGGGGATGATCTATTCATTCAGCCCCTTCTGAACAGTAATTAGGTATTACGTAAGGATCAACGCCCATGACTCTTTTAAACATTGGACATATCTTGATCTGGATCTAGATCTGGATGTGATACAGTGCAGGACCGCTAGGTATAATGCACCGGATTAAGGAGAGGGTGCTGGTTGGTTTAGTCGAAACGTAGGTGGCTCTGGTTGATAGTATTTCTAAATACCTCTGGTGATGTGCTGTCAACAACTTTGTTTGGGAGTTGATTCCATTTGATGTCGTGAAATTCAGTCAGTGATGTCAAGTTATTAGGCTTTATTATATGCTCGGTAGCAGTAATTGCGTTATTAGGTTTTCGTTCAGGAATGTGAAGGTGGAGTGATTTTTAAGCGGCGGGGTTGGTAAATATGACATAATTATATATCGTTAAACCTGTGCATAGTGACCACCTGAGGGAAGCAAGAAATAGTGGCCACTGTAGACAGGTTTCCCCTATAGACATGTACCATGACATTTTTATCTTGAGGGGAATCACTTTTTGTAGACACAATACACAGATAGGCTGCTATCGACCAGTGGCTGCTAATTATAAGACAGGTATGACTGTGCATTGTACATATTATAATCATGTCATGAAATAGACTTTTGAGCTTTCCAGTGATGTTCAAGATATTGGGCTGTATTACAGTGTACAGTTATTGCTTTATTATTATTGAGCTTAAAGGTAATGGTGAGTATTGGTAATTTCCAAAGTGCCCCCCCAAAATTAATTAATAATAATAATAATATCCAATTTTTATATAGCGCTTATCACGATTGATAATCATCTCTAAGCGCTTTACAATTTTATTATTACCCCGGTCATAACGGATTTGGTTGATTTCAATTCCAAATGAAAGATCATCGAAAAAAACATGGGAAATAATAATAATTCCCTTTCAAATGCTTTCATTGTTGTGAAATTTGCTTTCAAAATATGATATAAAAGGATTGACGCCTGGGTATCACTTTTTAGAGAACGCTAGCTCGAGGCCCTAACGTTCTAGGCGCTCCTAATACAGGACTGAAAATAGATATGTTTGTGCACGCTAATTGTGCTTAAAACTATACATATGATACGGTACTTACCACCAATTCACTCTCCAATATGTGATCCAACTATAGGGTGGATTAAAATTATGATTTTCCCCTCCATTTCGCAAAAAATCAGTGATATTATGCGCCTCATGGACTTCTATCCGTGTGTTAGAAAGACGAACTAACGGGGATTGCGGTTACACATGAATATGCACGGTACTATACTATACATGTATTACCGTACCGCGCACTGCAGTCCCGTATTAGGACCTAGAACGCTATCGCTTCGCGTTAGAGTTAATTTGACACTTGAGTTGTAACGGCTATTTTTGAATGATAACAGAGGTTTTACTTTGTCGTTTGTAATTGTGCATACTTTTCGAGCATGGTGAAGTAATAGCTATTAGTTTGTACCGTAATCGTGCAGGTTTTGGTTACTAAAGTTAAGTTTGACCAATACTCACCATTATCTTTAATTGCTCAGGAAGGTTCAAAACTGGCGGGCGATAGGGGAGATGAAAGTGACATCTTTTTAAAATGACATGATTATTATGTGTACAATAAACAGTCAAACCTGTCTTAGCGACGTACCTAAAACCAGCTCTCAAGATTTTGCCCAGGAATGCGAATGCGGAGTGATTTGCAAGTGACAGGGGAAGTTAATGTCATATAATTGTTACTCCAAGTAAAGGAGGTTACAAGCCCTAATCTTTTCAGGAAAGCTCTTAAATTAGATTTCCTTTTATACAGTGGAATCTTTTTATAACGAGCTCTGTTATAACGAGGTACCTGATATAGCAAGGCAATTTCAAATGTCCAGGTTCTATGTATTTTTATTATATTTTAGCTCAGAAAATGTGCACATTTTAACCAATCAGATTTGCACATGATCTTACTTATTATTAATTGCAACTTTACAATCGATTGCATCTCTTTCTGCAAAGGGGGTCTGAAGAGGTCAATTCAATGGACCAAAGGTGCTCGTTATAATGAGGTTTCACTGTAAAAGACAATAATCTCGCAACCTATGAATTTTGCGTTGCAAAGTGTAGACAGGATCTGTATTGAAGTAACATTTATGCATGTGTTTTTACAGGTCACTTGCTTGAAACAGTCTTATTGAGGGTTGATATGTAACTGAATAATTATATAAAACATTCCATAGCATGATTTTTACATATTTTTTTACACAGTACTAACAGTTGATTTTTAAAGATGTGCAGAGAAGTTTGAATTCCTTGCTAAAAAATTAGTTTTGCTGTACTTTGTTTTTATCTTTGTTATTGCAAGAATGCTGAGCATTGACATATAATTAAAAGTAATGTCACATCAAATAAGATAATTATAATCAATATATGTAAGTAGAATCAACAAAATAATTGTTGATTTATTTTCTTTGTTGAATGCAGGAAAAGCATGCGTAAACTTAAATGATTCATTTTGTAAATTTCAATGTGAAATTACATGTAGGCCTATGTGTATATTCTGTGAAAAAGGTATTCATTTCTTTTCTACATGTACAAATATTTAGATGACGAAGGAGATGAAAAAGACACATCAACCTGAAACCAGCAAGGAGCTATCACTTCCATTGACTCTTTTAAAGATGAATAACAGTTTTGGGAAAGTTACAGAAAAAATGTATAATTGATCAATATTGTTGAACAAGTATCTAAAAAGGGCTTGTGTGGTAAAATCCGAACGTAACGATGCGTTAAATGCAGAAATATCGAAGAAATCCAATACCCGCCCATGAAATCTATAAATCCACCGCCAGTTCGCACCTGTCCGCGCCGCTAGCGCTGGACTGGAGATATCGACAAGCCCATATAGCGAACGCACGTGGTCAAATTGCACGTAGCGTATGCGCGATTCCGCGTTGGCGATATATATCTGCAGCGGATCGATTTGATAATTTACCAAATATATCAATTAGTAGGCGGTTTCCAGGCAAAATTTGTTTCATCCCGTATTAGTAAAAAACATATTCTTTCACATGATTGGTAGTAAGAGCTTCCATTTCATTTTTTGAGAGGGGGGCATTTCCAAAACTGGCATATACCTTTAAACAGACATTGGACATATGATGATGTCATGAAGTAGACTCATAGGCTACGCCCCACTAGCAATAGTTGCTATTTCTCAGTGTAGGGTCCTTTTACCAATTTGTGTGTCTCTTAGCATTTCTTATATACACATATGATTGTTATCTTGTTACTTTTGAATATATTGGTAAAAATGTTATTCATTCATTCATTCAGTCAGTGATGTCAAGTTACACAGCTGTATTACATGCTTGGTAGTTGCTGCAGTAAGCAGTGATTGCGTTATTAAGTTTTGTTGGGGAATATGAAGGTGGAGTGATATGTAATATGATGATTTCTTTCATACAGTGGAATCACTTTATAACAAACTCTGTTGTAACTATTTGTGTAAATATTTATGTTTTAAAGTAAGTTCTTCATATTGCTCTGACATTGTATATATTCCCTTTTTATGCAAATAGTGTACTTTCAGTGAAGGGTAATGTATGATACTAGTATATGTTACACATTTGATAGTTTAAATCATGTATAGTGTATGCCTGTCGTAATTTGCATCACAGAAATAATGAATACATCGATCAATGTGGTTTTGATAAAGGGCCTTCATATTTGGCATTCTTATTGCAAGATGTGCACATACAGTGGACCCTTAATAATAATAATGATATATAGCATATGTATACAGCGCCATGTATCTACATGTAGGTGCCCTACCCAAGTTGAAATTCCCATAGAAACCCATTGGAAACCCATAGGACAATCCTATTAGTCTCTATTGGTTTCTATGGGAAATGTCTATGGGTCCCATAGAAACCCATATACCACTATTCCTATTGAAACCAATAGAAACCATTAGGCCTGGGCATCTATTGGTTTTGGGTCTATGGGAATTTCGACCTGGGTATTCAGAGGCGCATTATTACCCTTGGTCATCAGGTACAGTTCAAACCCGCACAATTATCTCGTGCACCATCTCAACACCCAGGATGATTGGGTTCGAACTCGGGTCCTGAGATCGGAAGTCAAGGGTTTATCCGATCGTGCCACAACACCTCCCTTGTTATAAAGAGCTCAGGGGTGAGTTTCACAAAGATTCAAAGTAGAACTTAACTCTAAGTTGGACCTATTATGGAAAGCTGAAACGTAAAATTGTTGAAATCAGTAATATTTTTTATTATCATGAAGCCTTGAAGCTGTTATTGATATTATTTTTTTTAAAGTTTCAAATAGTTGCACTTTTTTGCTTTTAAATATGTTTTTTTACTAAGCTACACATGGCTTTCCATAATGGTTAGGTCCAGCTTAGAGTTAAGTTCAACTTTGAATCTTTGTGAAACACCCCCCTGATGAAACAAAACTTTACTGGTAAAAAACTTGTTTTATTCGCTTGTTTCTTTACCCTGATATAACAATTAGGCAATCATGATCATGGTCTCGTGCCAGGATCTTGTTATAAAGGGGTTTCACTGTATTTGAATAATGTAGCTCTTTATCGATACTGTAATTATTAAACATATTTTGTATGTGGCTTCCAGACACATCAAACACACTGTGAGTACTTGACATGCATTGTTTTAGACATTCTAAATGAAACCTTGAAAAATTACATTATATCCACAAACAAAACAAAAAAACTTTATGTATTCCGTTTTTATTTGAGCATTCTTTGATTTGTTTGTATGAATGCTTTACTTGCTTGTATGTATCCAGTGGCATAGTGAAGGGGTTTGGGTGGTTGTGGGGAGGGCAAATGTGTGCCCCCCCAGCCCCCCCCCCCCCCCAAAAAAAAAAAAAAAAAAAAAAAGGAGAAAAAGAAAGAAGATGATGAAAAAAAAAAAAATAAGGGTAGAATCTTTTAAAAGGAAAAGTGAAATAAGGTGTGAACCCCCAATCAGTCCGACCACACTACACCAATATTGCCTGTAGTAAGTGTGTGTGTGTGTGGGGGGGGGGGGGGGGGGGGGGGGGGGGGTGGCATGCTTGTATTATTATTTATGGGAGTGTATATATATACTAGTCTATGAGTATTGTTTGTTGAAATGTCTGTCTTGGCCACTTGCATATAAAGTATTGATGATTGTATTTTTAATTTTTTTGATCTGCATGTGATAGAGTAGAACTTCCAACTATAGCTACCTGCATATGATTTCATGACAATAATTTTATGTCATATTTAATAATTATGAAACAAATAGTGGTGGAGGGCACACAAGGGAGCAGAGCTATGCTGTCCTGTACGGGAACAATGTGGGCCAGTACAGAAAAAGTTTGTCAAATTTTCACGCAAAATTCTGAACTTTAATTCAGCAAAATTGATCATAACTGGCCCTAAAAATGGTACAAGTATTATTTGAATTTACCAAAATGGTCCAAATTATTCTTCAAATGTCGGAAAAAAGGAGAAATCTGCATTTTTGGGCAATAAAAAACCTGATGAGTCGTCAGCCGTGATCCGTCTCGGAAGTGTTGCTGCTATGTGGATGACTGCCGTGTATTTCCCGCAAACCTCCTGCAGCACGCAAGTTACCGTATCCGAATTCTGATACGGCAGTATCCGAAATCGGATACGGTGCGCATGCTTGCAGATCACGAGCTCGCTTGTTTGGGGCAATAATAAGCGGTCTCCGCTAGTTCCGGGTGTGCTTTCTTTGTTGACGATGGAAAACTGAGCAGCAAGGGAAACAAATGGAACTTATATGACGGTTTTTGTAAGTATAATTTATCCTTTTTAAAGTGAAAGTTTGTACAATAAATGATAAAATCAGTTTCAATCTAGATATGGATTTGGTGACTTTAGATACGCTGTTCTTTTCTCTCAGTTTGTAGTTCAAATTGTGTCCATTATAAGTTACTACTGTGTGCAGTAAATGGTCCTGCCAGGACCATTTACAATACTTTTTAGATGTGGTGGAGGGGACCTTTTAAATGATAAACGGCTGAATAGTGCTCGTGTAGGGTAAAGTAATACTAGGGACCTGCTTCATATGTGATCGGTTTATATATGGAAAATGCGCTATATAAATGCATTATTATTATTATTATTATTATATAATGCGCTCTATAAATATATTCCATAACCGTTATTAATAACACAGAGCACGAACATTCCCTTGTTAATTCAGTTAGAATCAGGGTAACAATAGAATAATCATGAAGAAATCGTAGCTGTAAAATTACATGTATATTACACATTAATTATAATCTAAAGAGTATATACAGGGATACTTAAACCAAAAAATTATAATTAAATAATTACCAGGGTTATTGTCATGGATAATTTAGGTCATTGTAATAAAACCATGCTTGGTCACACAAGCCACGATTATATTTACCTATACATAATTGTAAATGTATGCATGCATGCATACATTTACAATTATGCAGAGGTATAGTATATTTACACTATTTATTAAATTGCGTCGTGACTTGAATGTGTGTTCCGTTTTGTTTTCTGGTTTGTTTACCACATAGCCTATCCCGAGTGTCACTATGAAGAAATGTCAAATAAATAATCGTCTGATTCATTCAAATATTATTAAATAATATTTTGAATACTTGTAGGAATATACATTAGACGATTTTCACATACCTGCTCTTTTCATTCAGTGCAATTATGAATTTTAATTACGGCTATCGGAAATACATATTTTCTTTAACTAAATATGTCATTGTATCGAGACTAATAATTGGCGTTTGGGCGTTTGGCAACTCTTTGGGGAAAAAATCATAATAAAACAGCTATTCGTTGTCTAAGATTATCCAGACATTACTGTTCTTCTGGAGGCAATTTACGGTTGAGAAGATGGGAGCTTGTAACGAATGTTTATTCGGATCCAGAGAAGATCATGACGATGTTGATCCGGTAAGTGTTATTTCTTCAAGTAGTCTAGAAGTAGAATAGATGATTAATTAATCAGCGTCGTATACGCACTTACACAAATTTCAACACATGGGACACTGATTAACGACGGTCATTTTTATTTTGTGTTGATCGGCGCAAGATTTGTGGATTCTAGAAACCTTTCACAATTCAGGTTTCGGGCCACCCCGATTTCTTCTGTCTATCATCATTAAATCTGATTATCTGGCACTGTATGTTTACATAATGAAGGACCTGTGGTCCACTAGATCGACAAATCTAGCGCTTTCTGCCCTAGCTCTGTTACTGTAGTCTTTGACAAAGTTGACATTATTATTATTAATCATTATTTACTGAAAGTGAAATATTTACTATCGAGTGTCGGGCTGTCGGCCTTCCTTTTCTACTCTAAAGGGCATGCCCTCTAAAGGCCGACAGTAAAATATTTCAGTAATAATGTCAAAGAGGCCATGAAAGGGCTAGATTTGTCGATCTAGTGGTCCACAGACTGGAAACTAATGAATATCCTAACCCAAAATGAAAACAATTTATCACCCAGCCAAAGCGTACACATGCACACAAAAAGAGTGACGCATTCACAATCACACAGTCGCAATGTACATATGATTTTAAGTCTACCATTAACAATAACAGTAACAAATTACGTACAACATAACAAAGTCATGTTTTTATTGCTTGCATGCATGTCTTCTTTCCCTTCTACCCCACATCTACAATGTATTGTAAATGGTCCTGATATAGGACCATTTACTGCTCACAGTGGTAAAAATCTACGGGACACAATTTGAACTACAAACAGAGAAAAGAACAGCATATCTAAAGTTAAAAATTGCATACCTAGATTGAAGCTGATTTTATGATTTATTGTACAAAATTTCATTTTCAAAATGATAAGTCATACTTACAAAAATCGTCATATAAGTTCCATTTCTTTCTCTTCCTGCTCGATGTCCCATCGTAAACAAAGAAAGCCCGCCCGCAACATGCAGAGGCCGCTTATTATTGTCCAAAACAAGCCAACTCGCGATCTGCAAGCAAGCAGAATTCGGATACGGTAACACGTGTGGTGTGGGAAGCTTGCGGGAAATACATGACAGTCATCCAGATAGCAGCAACACTTTCGAGAGGGATCACGACTGAGATTTTCTCAGTCTTTTTATTTTCCAAAACTGCAGATTTTCCATTTTTTTCGACATTTGAAGAATAATTTGGACCATTTTGGTAAGTTCATATAACACTTGTATCATTTTTAGGGCCAGTCATGATTGATTTTGTTGAATTTAAGATAAGAATTTTGTGTGAAATTTTGACAAACTTTTTTTGTACTGTCCCACATTGTTCCCGTATAGCGCAGCATTACAATGTAGTGTTGTGTGTTCTACCCCTTTGTCTTCCGTTCGTTTTCCCCTTCTCTACCGGGCATAAACAAAGTCAGGCAATTCTCTTCGAAGACGTGCCCATGACTAAAAGAACCGATGTGCTATTAAATACAAATTGCATAGAGCAGACAGAAAATGGGTTCTTTTTAGTCATGTATACCAAGTCATGGACATGGGTACGTCTTCGAAGAGAATGCCAAAAGTCAAAGCTAAACCTGGTCGTGAAGTTAGCGCCCAAGAAACAAAGTCTGATTCGAACTCTACCATTCAACTTATTGCACTCTGACGCTATAATAATACTGTTTCTTACATACTCCACATCTTAAATCTCTTGAAACTCAACCAAATGTGTATGCACTGCACTCACTGAACTGTTCCCGTTTCCCTTTGCTTTAGGGTCAGTCCTAAAATAGTTGTCAAAATTTGAGCGGTTATGCTACACTTACTCGATGATGATGCTTTTTGATGTGCCACGACTGCCATACAAATCACACAAACTATCACTCAGTATTAAAATTTAAGTAATTAGCAGAACTCAGAGAGCAACTTTAGCACTAGCTACCGTAAACTTGGAGTGTGACACGCTGAACCAGTTTCATCTGTAGCTTGAGCTAGAGGGGTGCACGGATGTATGGTGTATTGACAGTGATTGAAAAGCTGTAACTTCATTTATAGATCAAGTGGGTGGGCTTATGAAAAAATGTACTTAGTGTCAGTTTGTAAGATTAAGAGTGAAATACATTTCAGCAAAGTTGTTTGGATTTTTGTGTTCCTTTCTTCAAAGGTAGGTTCTCCCTATATTCCCCATAGCTGTTTAGTTACAAAAGAGAAAACAAAACAAAAAAAGAGAAAAAAATGAACCTCCTTGTAAACATCAGCTTTCCAGATCTGGCAATGCTGGGTCTGATTTGTAAAGCAACATTATGTTGAATGTTCACACGTTCAAATTCTAACCCATACATTTATTCATAATATCAGTTTTCTGTATGTTATTTATTTTGTTGTATTCCTTTTTTTAAATATATTTCCCACAGGAGACAAAAAGGACACAGCAAGCTGAAGCAGCAGAGAGAAGGGCACAAGAGGTATATCATTTGTTTTGGGGGTTGATGGGCAAGTGAATCATTATTTGTAATTATGGAAACATCATACTACAGTTTGTTCAAAGGTCATGGCCCGTGTCAAAGGGGTCAACTTAAAAAGTTGGGTCCTGTGTAGACCATTTCAAAAAGTTTATTTGCTAACTTCTTTATCGAGCACTAATAAGTTTAAAATTCTTCATCCATCTGGAAGCAGACTTGGTCAATAGATGCATTAGGAGGAATTTATATCTGTGTATGGTCAAAGGTCAATAGCACAGGTCAGACGTCATCTGGGGTCAACTACTTGCAAGCTACTTTATTGCTTATAATTGTGTAAAATTAGCCTGGATCTGAGGTCAACTATGTGCAAGCTGAATTGCAAAGATGCATCATGGTGCATCATAATATAGTTTGGTTAAAGGTCACTAGCACAGTTTAAACTACATCAGTGATTAAAAGAAATCAGTTATAGTATGATGAAAACCGAAGCAAAAATGCTTTTATTATAGGTTTGTGAGACAAAAAAAATCTAGCATTCACCTTCATATTATTTTGGCTATTTAAATTAAAATCAGTGTCAAATAGAAACAATTTGTATTTTATTCCAGTATACTCTTCACTCTGTTTTACCTTTTTGTAGCAAGCTGGTCGAGGATTGAAAGACCCAGCGGGAGTGAAGAGAAAACAACAGCAGAGAGAAGAAGCTGAAAGAAAAGCTGCCAAAATGGACACAGGGGAAGGAGGGTTAAAAGTAAGTCATACTTGTACAGTCAAACCTGTGTATAGTGACCACTAAAGGGAAAGGGGCCATCTACAAAGTATGTACGCACAAGGGGGAGGGGTTAAATCTGATGCGTACGCTCCATTGAACCACATGTATAACAAGTGCGTACAGGGGGGGAGGGGGGTCAATTTCGGACCAAAAATTGCATACATACTTTGTAGATGGCCCCAAACAAGAAATATGGCCAATGTAGATAGGTGACCTCTGCAGACAGGTTTCATCACATTACTTTTCTCTTCAGGGAATCACTTGGTGGCCATTATAGGCAGGTTGGCTGCTATGGACAGATGGCAGCTAATTAGACATATGAGACCGGCACCCAGAGAATGGGTGTAAAGTCGGGATTGGTCTTTAGTACTTAGAGCCTCAAAATCATAAAATAATGTCTTTAGCTGAAATTTTTAACTGTATGGGATTTGATACTTACATGTTTCATCTACATTCTCTGAAAATCTCAGGTCCTTATTCAAATTATTTATGCCGTAAATAATGATTTTTCTAAGCAACCTTCATTTCGGTTTGGACCAGAAACTCAGTAAATCCACGCTGGCTGATCATGATCGATTGTGAAATGAACGCGCCAGCTATGTGTGTGTGATTCGACCGTACCACCGCGGCGAGCTGCAAGGGGAAAGCACTGTAGCTGTACAGTGATTGGTCAGACTAACCTGAATAGAGTTGTATTGTCCGTGTGTTGTGCATTTCCGGGAAGCGTGTGCGGCATTTAACTTACTGTATAGTAAATGAGTGGTTGGTTTGTATATAATTATATAGGTACCGCATTTAATCGCGCTGGGCATGCCGCAAGTATGCAGTGTGCGTGTGCAGCGTACCATATCATACGGTATTAAACTGTGCTTTTCTTTTGTCTACCGGTGGGACAGCGGCGGTACGGTGAATAATTATGATGCGGTGGTTTATGACGATACGTACATACATAATACACCGCGGTAGTAATACATGCACATCAAAGGGCAGCACATGGGCTAGTTTGTTGATCAACTGAGACTTAGGGCTGAGGCTTTGTACAATTACGTAATACCGGCGAAAGCGTTGCTGATTGGCCGATGGATAACAGTATAACTGCGCATGCATTATTTCGTTTGCTGATCGATTACGAAAAGCGGAAAGGTAAAAGCGAACCGTTCAACTTCTCGCTCGGTGTGTGAGAATGCTTTTCTAAATGGATGCAAAACTTTAGAAGCGATTTTCTCCGTTGTTTGACAAATCACGGGGCTCTGGTCCATGTTATTAATTTGCGTTTGTTTACCCTTCAAGAAACTCATACTTATCAAGTTGTATATCATTTTAAAGCTGAAATCCTAGAGAATTAAAAACACTAAAAATCTCAATTTTGATATTCCCGATGAATTACCCCAAGTGACAGAGCTGGTCACATATTTGACTGAAGTTGAAATTCTTGTTTCAGATGCACATTGATGTCTTTCAAACGCCTTGTGTGCGTAATACAAACTGGCTCAGTGTTATACATAGCGCACATGCATGAACATCTTTCATTCATAGGCTGCTGAAAGAATGTTTTGATCTGACCTGTAGTACTGGGCCATAACGAATTATGATAAAATGTGCTTGTCAATAGATTGATTAAGATTATTTTTGACTAATTTATTGTATGTAATCAATAGTCTTGATGGTTCTTTTTTCAAAGATGAGAACTAGTACTTTTACTGCTACAATAAAATAATAATAATAAAGGCAATGATTTCAATGATTATGCACAATAATGATACTTATCTGTTCTTTTCTGTTTCATTTCTCTACAGTGGCAAGTCACATCATGAACACCAGTGGATAACCTTTGTAATGTATTTTGATTATAGGGTGCATATTCTTGAATTTATACACATGTATAAATAGTATTTATAAATGTTATTGTACAAACATGTATGTATTTTACACTATCAATGTTATCTCAGTTGCTGAATATGAATGCATTTTCATGAGTATTAATTGTCAAACAATATGTATTATAATTTGAATTACAGTTAAACAGACTTTACTACAAACGTGACCTTACATCACCAAACGACCGTTATGTTGCGGTGGTAGTTTGTTTGTTATTAGCTGAAATAGTGAAACTTTATGTAATTCAGGATTGTGTTATTTCCTGAATGAGGGTATCTTAATCTACTTTTTTTGAAATTTTGAGAATCAGAAATCATGTGTAAATATGATTTTTATTGATCATATTACTGCGCTTGAACAGATGCCAAACTTTTAAGTGCCCCCTTTTCTACCTACATGTAACATTAAAACTACTTCAGCCATGTTCCAAATCTTGGGCGCTCATTTTGAAAGGGTTGCTTAGCCCAAATATGACAAATTGTGTACCATTTTAAAGGTAATGACTTGTACTTGAATGCCATGTAAAAATTAGCACAATAATTTATCCCGACTTATTGGTCGTTTTGTGGTGTAAGGTCACAAATGCAAGTTGGCTTAGTTGTGTTGGAGAAGTCAAATTATTGCATTCTATTAAAAATTATTACATCATGCAATTATATCTGTTTTACACTATAAATGTTGGGTGCGGTTCGTTATTCCGAAGGTTCGTTATTCCGAATGTTTGTTATTCCGAACACGCAAATTTCCTATACCTGAGTGTTCGTTAACCCGAAAATGAAATAGGGTTCGTTAATCCGAACATTCGTCGCATTATTCCGAAGGTTCGTTATTCCGAAGGTTCGTTTCGGAATAACGAACCTTCGGAATAACGACCTTCGGAATAACTGAACCTTCGGAATAATGAACCTTCGGAATAACGGACTGTAACCATAAATGTTATCTCATTTGATGAAAATTAATGCATCATTAAAAGAATATTGATGATATATTTGTATTGCAGTTCACAGGAATTTGTCAGATCTGTTATGAGGGTTAAAGTTGTTTGAATGAAAGAAAGTTAAAAATATTGATAAACGATTGGTTTTTGTATTCAATTAGAAAGTATGATGTTCACGAACAAGTATTCCCCTGGATAAACACTGTAGAGCGAAAGCCTGTAACAGACACTATAATATATATATTTGTACATACATTACAAATGCTGTTTTTGAATTGCTTTACTTTTTTTCAACCATTTTTAATTGCTGTAAGTAAATGCAGGTCTTGTAACAAAATTTTGTATTCTGAAATCATATAAAATCATTTATTTATTCATCCCGGGAACATTCGATTTCCACAAAACTGCTTTGTACTTTGTTTGGTACCATTGATTGTTTGCTATTTAGTACTTGAGCTATGTACAATTTGAGCGATTTCCTGGAGCTGTTTAAAACTATGGAATGCTATTGTTCACATTTTCATTTTATGTATGCATACTAAAAGTTACTTCACTCAATTCACTGCACATTTGCGTAATACAATATTCTTGAATGTAAACGTTGGCTACTTGGCTACCATGAAAACAGACTGATGCTCTTTACATTTAATGTTGGATTGTTTAGACAACCCATTAGGTTAACTTCATAACTTGATAATATTTGTTTATTATACAATGTATATGATACATCAATAGTATATTTAAAAAAAAAAGTATATGTCTGTATAAAATAAGCCTATTTGGCTTCAAATTGCATATTGTTATATGCTCAATTATTTGGGTTTTAATTAAACTTTGATTAAAACCAGGGTTGCCTCAATTTAAACCAATGCATTTGTTGTAACCACTGACTTAGATAACCTCCATAGTTGTAATGAATTTGTTAAGGAAGATTTTATATTGCGACACATTTGCCCCAATAAATCTGTTTTAAAGGGGAAGTTTAGTTTTGGTAGAGAGGGCGCTGCACATCACAATTTTTTTGTGAGGTAATGAAAAACTGAGTGTCGAATTTGAGAGAACATGCAATTTTAATGGCAGAATAAACTTTATTTGGTTTATTTTTATCAATAAATATATCTGATCTTATAATTATTTGGGGCCCAAATAATTAGATGAATTTTTCAAAAAATTGAAAAAATGCATACACTTTTTCAAAAATTTTCAAAAGCGTTTTTTAAATAGTTGTTGATGATCTCTCTATTTAATCATGATTTCAATAAAACATCACATGCATAATTTTGTATGAAAAATGCTTAAAACCAATGCCTTTTTAGAGAGCTCCCTCTTGTGTTTTAATGGCTCTTTTTGAATGATAATGGGCTTTTTACTTAGTCGTTTGTAATTTTGTATACCTTTTCGAGCATGGTGGAGTTATAACTATTAGTTTATAATGTTACTGTCCGGGTTTGGTTACTAAAGTTCAGCCTTACCAAAACTGTACTACCCCTTTAAGAATGTAGAATATTGCAAAAACTTTGTTTATTGACCATTTGACTTTTTTGTTCATGCAGTACGCAAATAAGGTGATTAATATTCATAATGCCCTAGTTTCATAGATTATAGACTTTTACATTTACATTTTGTCAACTATTCATTGAGATCCATGTAAGCCCAAAGCAAATTGCTAAGTGCTATTTGAATAGAGCTTGTATTTGATGTTTTGAACTATATTAATATTCTACTTTAAAGGAATAGTACAGTATTGGTTTAGAGGGTGCTTCAAGGATTAACAATTTTGTGAGGTAATGATTGTAACCAAGTGAAAGGTTTGTAAAAATAGGTTCAGTAACAGCTGAATTATCAATAAATATATCCTTTTGGAATAAAAGTTTGGCCCCAACATTTGCCTACACATTTTCAAAAATATACCAAAGTGGCTTTAAAATGATTTTTGAAGAACTCTCTTTGGTGCATCATTATAACCAAACTTTCAGGTGTTTAGAGGGTGCCCACTTGTGTTAATAGCGAGAGTCGTACAGTAAAACAGCTTTCTAACTTTGCCGTTTATATGTTTTGCTTCTATTCTAGCATTTTTCACAACTATGACTTATAGTATTTACTATTTAGTAACGTGAAAGTTTTATGCCTCGGTCACACCTTTGCGTATGTTGCTGCGTATTGCTGCGCTAGACGGGGTATATCAATACGCAGCCTTACCCAGCAATACGCAGCGATTTTGAAGTTTGCAGTCACACTATTGCGTATGTAGCTCGTATGCCGCTCATATAGAGACTGCCTACGGCTGCCTATGGTTGCCTATTGTCCCGATTTAGCTCGCTGTTGCTCGAAGCAGTACGATTCAATACGAGGTGTGCTCGCCTCATTGCGTATGGACCTCGTTCTTTGCTCGCTTGCCGCTCGCTAGTCGCTCGCACCAGTTGGTATCGTTGCGTATTTGCTCGCTTTAGCTCGAGTGCCGCTCGTATTGTTGCGTGTCAACTCGATCTGATGCGTACTAGCTCGCTCGGGCTGCGACGGTATATAAAAACTGGTCATTTTGCAGGAACGGGCATAAGCATCTAAGCTTCTGACGATTCTACATCAACAAGAAAATTAATCTGATGACATCAATGGCCTTGCAACAGAGCTCTGCCATGCAAAGGCTTAAGCTTTTGGTTCAGCTGGAAGAAGAAGAGGCGAATGATGATTATGAGCAAGGGAAACTGCTCCTTGTTGGGTGCGGTCCTGGATCTGCCGGAGGAAAGACCAGGGACAATTTGACCAACTGATGAGAGAGCTGGAAGACGAGGACCAAGAATCATTCACGAACTTTTTGAGGGTTACCCCGGCAATGTTCAAAGAGTTAGAGCAGAGGCTACACGAAAGACTGGAGAAGCAGGACACTTTCTTCAGGGAAGCCCTCTCGCCCGCAATGAAGCTGGCCATCACCCTTCGACACTTGGCCACGGGTGACAGCTACAAAACACTCATGTATAGCTTCAGAGTTGCCCACAATACGATTTCACTCATTGTACGTGAGGTATGCACAGCCATCACTGAGGAATATGGAGACGAGCTGGTGAAATGCCCTACCAGCCCACAAGAATGGAAAGCAGTCGCACAGGGCTTCGAAGACCGCTGGAATTCTCCCCATACCATTGGTGCCTTGGACGGCAAGCATGTTGCGATCAAGTGCCCCGAGGATAGTGGGTCAAGATTTTATAACTACAAGGGTTTTTACTCTATTGTACTCATGGCCCTGGTCGACGCCGAGTACAAATTCTTGTGGGTCGATGTTGGATCCGAAGGTTCTACCTCTGATGCCCAGCTCTTCAATGCATGTGAACTGAAACAACATTGTACAGTTGTTAACTGGTGGTGGAGGGATCATCACGGAATGTCCCATCCGAGGGATTTCAAATGCTATTGAGGGAAGAGTAAATAAGTCTTCACGGAATAGCATTTGAAATCCCGAGGGAACATTCCGTGATTTTCCCGACGACAAAGTTAACAACTGTTATATCATCTGGCTAAATCCGCGGGCTAATACAAATCATGAATTTAAAAGTGAAATGCCAAAACAACATACGGTACGCGTAGATTATACGTGTACCTTAGGCTCTTATTGTGACGTCATAATGTAATCTCTTTTGCAGCGCGCTCCAGAGATTTATGACACCCGGGTGTCATAACCTCTGGCCATGTGTCATAACAAAATTGACACCTCTGTCATGACCCGTGATTAGCCAATCAGCGACGCGTATTTTACTAAGTCAGATGATATAATACTGTGATATGTGTAAAGAGTCTCAGAGTCTCATGGTGTGGTACCAGGTTTTGTAGTCCCTTGGGTCGATCCCCATCTCCGTGCATTTATCATGAATTGCAGATTGTTTTTTTCTTGTGTCACGGAATTCCTTGCATCCCTTGTCATAAAACATGGGGTTAGCCAAGAGCCACTCCCCAAGCTCCTTCTCTTGGTCGTCGGTGAAGTTGACATTCCTTCTTCGCTTTCGGCATGTTCGTCTTCTTCTTCCGTAGTCGTTTTACTTCCGGAGTTGTTTACTCTTCAAAATGTTGAATGCAGAATGAACAACCTGTGTGGCGCCCCGCCTTTAATTGTCAATCGTGCTGCTAGGCAGCCAATCGTAGTGCTAGCGAGCTAAATGCGAGCGGGAACCAGCGAGAGCGAGCTAAAGCGAATGGCGCACGAGCTATACTCGCAGCATAGCGAGTGGCATACGAGCGAGACTCGCAGCAAAGCGAGCGGCTATCGCAGTGATTCGTGTTGCAAGGAGCGGTGTGCGAGCAACAGCGCAACAATACACGCAATCATGCGAACGACAACGAGCTACAGCGAGGTAGATCGTGTGGGATACGCAGCTATACCCAGTGACACGCGCTCCAAAAATGAGGTGCGAATGATTGCGTATACCTGCGCTAGGCCACCTCGCTGTCGCTCGCTGTTGCTCGCATTCACGGGTTGTCACTCGCTCCCGCTCGTATGCAAATTGACCTTGCGTTTGCTTGCGAGAGTTTAGAAAATTTTAAAACATGCGAGCGACATACGCAGGCCCCTGCGCTTGTCTGCGTATTGAGTACGAAGTGAGCTCGCATCATTGCGCTTTATTGGGTGTATCTGCGTATGTCTGCGTTCGAGCAATACGCAGCAATACGCAAGCCCAATACGCAAAGGTGTGACCGAGGCATTAGTTACTGAAATTTAGTTTTCACTAGAGCTGTATTATCCCTTTTTGGTATTTTTTCATCTTTGTTATTTAGTTCTCATAAAATGTACCTGATATCAAGCATGAGAATTGCAAACTTGTTTGATGCCATTTGAAAAGAAACACACAAATCAATTTAAATTGAATAACATTATGAAACAAATGTTTTTTTATTTTTTTTTAAATCTTAATTTCTCAACTCCGGGTCTAGAGCTATTCAGATTGACCTTGAATATGATGTTTGAAATCATAGTTTTGATCGTATTGATATGTTTTGCTGCAAATACAAAGATTCCTATAAAAAGTGATGTAATACGAATTCGGATTCCCTATTTTCTACATTGTCAAATGTTGTTTGTGATTGTAATGTTTTATTTATTTAAAGACACCTTATTCTGTGCCATGGCGGTGTGTGGTTAACTTCGACGAGTCACGAATGTAGATAATTTGCAAAGATCTCAACCAATACAATCACACAAATACAAAAGATGACGCGATTGTGTTGTTACGATAAATTTTAATGTACAGTGTATAAAGAGGATTCATATGATAAAACTAAACTAATCGTATATGTTTTTTTTATTTACATAGTAATGGGGTGACAGTGAAAAAGCCAGACTTGTATTAAATGAAAATGTCAACCTTACAATCTAAATTTGAGAATCATAATCATGATAATAAAGTATACAAATCAATGTGCCAAAGCACAACATATGTACAGGAATATAAAAGCGGAGTGATAGAAAGTGAAAGTGAGGGAGGGTGTGAGAAGAATGAAATAGAGAAAGTGGTAAAGAGACAACAATCGGTGAATAGTACAAGACGAAAGAGGAAAAGAATTAAAGACCAAAGCTGGACACTTGGTTACGGGAACAATAATGGATAAAATCAATTAATCGTCACCAGTTAACTAACAATGTACATTTAATTCCAAACAAATCATTACTCAAAATGGATATATAATTTTACAGACCTGCATATATGCACAGAGTAAATGAAAGGTAGGGTTATGCTCAAATACATACATATAACTAAACATAAACATGCATTACAGGTATTTAAAAGCTCCATCATGAGCGGTTTACTAATTATGTATTTGCACAATAAGAATACTTATTTGTTATGCAATGGTTTGTCTACCTGTATATAGTCAATATTTTCAATATAAAACAAGTTAATTTAATTAATTTGTTTTATTTTTATAACAATTTTACGGATTTGTTTCATTCACAAGGTTACCACAAACTCAATATCCATACATTTTATCAAATCTGAATTCCTGAGATGTAAGTAGTTTTCATTCGCAATATTACTAATACCAAAACGCATGTACAATTAAAGGGGTAGTTTAGTTTTGGTAGAGAGGGCGCTGCACATCACAATTCTTTTGTGAGGTAATGAAAAACTAAGTGTCGAATTTGCGAGAACATGCAATTTGAATTGCAGAATAAACTTTATTTGGTCAAAATCGGCCCAGAAACGGCTGAAATATCAATAAATATATCTGACCCTATAATTATTTGGGGCCCAAATAATTATAATAATATTAATAATAAAAATTTTCAAAAGCGTTTTTTAAATAGTTTTTGATGATCTCTCTATTTAATCATTATTTCAATAAAACATCACATGCATAATTTTGTATGAAAAAAGGTTGAAAGCAATGCCTTTTTAGAGAACGCCCTCTTGAGTTTAAATGGCTCTTTTTTTAATGATAACGGTTTTTTACTTAGTCGTTTGTAATTGTGTAAACCTTTCGAGCATGGTGGAGTTAAAACTATAAGTTTTATAATGTTACTGTCCATGTTTGGTTACTAAAGTTGTGCCTTACCAAAACTAAACTACCCCTTTAAGACAACAATGTACAACTAGTAAGGAACCACGACCTCATAACGTGGTCGACCCAATATTGAAACAAAATAA
This sequence comes from Echinarachnius parma, assembly GCA_037951105.1. Taxonomy (NCBI): domain Eukaryota; kingdom Metazoa; phylum Echinodermata; class Echinoidea; order Clypeasteroida; family Echinarachniidae; genus Echinarachnius; species Echinarachnius parma. The sequence continues at coordinate 67,257 of JBAMJV010004289.1, forward strand.
CTCGTACATATATACACAGCAATTAGTGAATTTTATCATAGGCCTTGTACATGCATAACAGTCTACCAATACACATATATATCTTCCATATTTTACAAATATATTATAGTTTATGCATTTTTTTTTTGTTTGCGATGATATACAATAAACTGTTACAGATATATTCATATATGATACTGTTTATTTTATCAGCTGTATGTTGACTATTGTGATGTCTAATGAAATCTCATGGAAAATGTATTATGTACAATGTTTGTTTTGTATAGTTACATTAATATGAAACAACTTGAACTACAATCATATAACCCAGGTCGAAAAAAACAGTTGAAAATTAGTCGCCAATTGGTTCCAGTTGATACCAGTTGTTGGCCAACTGGTTTCAATATGGAAATTGGTACACTGGAATCAACTGGAATCAATTGGAATCTACTGGGACAACCAGTAAGAATCCAGTAAGAACCCAGTTAGGCTGACCAGTAAGAAACCCAGTTGAAACCATTAACAAACCAGTAGTGGGATTAACCAGTACATGAGGACCAGTTAAAGTAATTGGTTTCAACTGGTATTTCTATTGGTTTTAACTGGTCTGATGCATCTGTCCATTTATGTTTACTGGGATCCGGGAATTTTAAATGCTACCGTTTGATGCCAGTTAAAACCAGTACAAAACCAGTTGATTTTCCAACTGGTTTCAACTGGTTTTTAACTGTTTTTTTCGACCTGGGAATGTACATTATTGAATAAGAAGCAAACAGAGAACGATGCATGTCGATCTCAACACTAATATAATTTATATGTACATGTTAGCATCATGACACATAGTCAAATGGTTATACGAAATAAATCCATGTCATTGAACAAAAGTTGATGAGTTGTATTGACAAGATTTCGAGGTATACTAACAATGTACTCACTATCAAGAGATAGAGCAATCAACATTTAAACACTTGTATGATGAGGATAATTTGCCATATTATTAGAATATTTAAATGAAAAAAAAAAAAATTACTTTCTAAATTCAATATATCCTATATAATAAATATGCATTTAAAAAAAGTAACTACCCCCCTAAACAAGTGCTTATAAAATCATAACCGATAATTGTTTCAAGATGTTATCTTACCACAATATTGGCACAGTTGTTATGTTCGATATGTGTGAAAATCAGAGATTTGTATCACTTTATAGGGCCATTCTTGGTCCCAAAATATGAATTTTTTTGAAATAGGATGCTAATATTTCAGTAAGTATAGGAGGTATGATGATGTGAACTTCATATATGACTTGCATATGTTGAAGTCTTTCAAGTGTAACACAAAAGATTTTATTTAGATTACGTTACCGAAGGACAGAGGTCAAATGGCATCGGTCACCTGTGTGACTTTGCACGAGAGCATTTTTGAAGAAATGTTTTAAAACTCAGTTTCACTTTGGAAATCCTGTGAGATATGAAAAGCTTAAATGTTCATATTAGTATCAGACAACAGGTATATATATGTTAGTAAGAAAATGGTAAAACAATTTTTTTTACTCAAACAATTGTTTTTTAACGTATGTTATTATGTGGGGATGTCTGGGTCACGTGTGTGACATTTTGGCCTGGTCACGTGTGTGCGCCCTAAACAAAGCCCGTCCTCGCTAAACCCGCCCAGCATGCCGCAGCTGGGGGTTCGCCACAACTCAACTGCGGACGACCTAATGAAAGAATATATAAAGGACGGAAAAGGACACTGACCCTGGCAACCTGGAACGTGCGAACGCTCCAGGATGCCGCACGATCTGACAGACTCGAAAGACGCACAGCCCTGGTTGCTAGAGAACTCAACCGTTACGACATTGACATCGCCGGCCTCTGCGAAACAAGATTCCCAAACGACGGCCAACTGACCGAAGTCGGTGGAGGGTATACCTTCTTCTGGAAAGGCCTCAGTGATGATCAGCCCCGCATCCACGGTGTTGGACTCGCCATCAAGACATCCATTGTAGGGAAACTAACAGAGATACCCAAAGGCCACAACGCACGACTGATGTCATGCAGAATGCCCTTGACCAACAAACAGCACATGTCCATCATTGTTGGCTATGCTCCCACGCTACCCAGCCCTGATGAGGCCAAGGAAGCATTCTACAGCGACCTAAATGACCTTCTATCAACAATCCCTCGCAACGACAAACTGTACATTGTAGGCGACTTCAATGCACGTGTTGGATCTGAAGCAGACCAGTGGCCTCGCGTGATTGGCAGGAACGGCGTCGGGAGACCAGTGCGTGTGACATGTGCAATGTGAATGGAAATGGGAATTTTACAAATATCAGGTTTAGATAATTACATAAAGTTCAATTGTCACAAAGTTGGTATCAACATGTACAGGAGAGTAAAAGAAATGAACTAGCTTGATTATTTTTGGAGTTATGAATTTTTTTGAATTATTGAAATATGTAAATTTATGCAAATGAGTAAGAAATTTTCAAAATTGAGTATAAAATATACATTTTATAAAACCTTAGAAATTGATCTTTCTAATAATGGAATAAAACAACTGAAAAAACAAACTCCATTTTTTCCAAAAAAGTTTCACTTTTCAAAGAATGGCCCTATAGCTGAATGAGTACAGATTGAATATAGAAAAATGGCCCAATTCAAAACTCACAAGGCATTGCGCGTGCCTTTACAATGTTGTGAAACAGCACATGTGGCGGAATGCATTGATTATGGTTTATGAAACTATGCTGCTTGATATTCCATTCATTTAGATTTTGTATGGCACATGTGGTAAAATGCATTAATTGCAATTGTAAAACAGTGCATTTTTAAATTGTACAATTCTCAATAATTTGTAATGATGGTAATATTTTTGCGAATTTTGAATCAAGCAATGTTCCAACAGTTCAAACATTGCACCAAATGTTACTTTATTCATGGTACATCAACATGAACGGGGTATACCACGGATACCACACTTACACAAGGTAGATTGCGAAGAGATCGAGAGAGGGGTTTGTCCATGAACAGTAAGGGGGCTGTTACAATAGTTTTACTTGAAATTATTCAATTTGGTGTAAATACCTAGGAAGGAAATTTGACTCGGTATGAAGTAGAATCTGACGTATCATGTCTCAAGAAAGACCCTGAAAACACTGATATGTACAGTTATATCGAATTTGAAATAACCCATATGATTGATTGTTTTTTTTTTTTTTTTTTTTTTTTTTTGCACGCCAGTGATGATTAGGGATCACTTTAACAACTATCTGACCCTCTTGTCAAACAAGCTTATTCTATGAGCAAGACTGTACCATCTGACGATACCATGGCATGTCATGGTAGCGTCAGCTGCTGCGGTCCTGCCCATAGAATAAGTGTGGGTCTGGTGAAGCCTAAAAACAAGTAAAAACAATTAATGCATAATGCTATATGATTCTGCTGGTGCAAAACCTTTTATATCTTGTCGGATTTGAATATGAGCCATGTAGTGCATTTTGCATTATTTTCCAACTAAAAGTTGAATTAGTTGGTTTTGCCGTAATCTCTTTGAGACCGCAAATATTTAACAACTTCGTCATCAGAAGCAAGATCCAAAGGGATCTTTCCGTCATTATTCTTTTTATTGATATTAACCCCTTTGTCTAGTAGGAACTTTACTATATCAAGATGTCCTTTCCAAGCTGCAACATGAAGAGGAGTCCAACCATTTTGTTTCACTTGATCTACTTGAGCTCCTTTAGAGATGAGACATTCCACCATATCAAGATGACCTTTCTCACAGGCACTATGCATAGGTGTCCAGCCTTCGTTATCACTCTGTTCTATGTTGGATCCCTTTGCTATCAAAAACCGTACTACCTCGAGTGCATTTTCCTCAGCCGCCCAGATTAATGGGGTGGCCCCTGTATTATCTTTCTTGTGGAGATCAGCCCCATTACCTAGTAGGATCTTTACTATATCAATATTTCCATTCCCAGCTGCAACATGAAGAGGAGTCGCACCATCCTTTTTCACTTGATCTACTTTAGCTCCTTTAGAGATGAGACACTTCACAATATCAAGATGACCTTTCCCACATGCACTCTGCAGAGGTGTCCAGCCTTCGTTATTACCTTGCTCTATCTTTGCTCCCTTTTCTAACAAAAACAGGACTACCTCGAGTGCATTGTCTAGAGCCGCCCACGTTAATGGGGTGGCCCCTGTATTATCCTCCTTGTGAATATCAGCCCCATTACCTAGTAGGAACTTGACTTTATCAAGATGTCCATTCCGAGCTGCAACATGAAGAGGAGTCATACCATCCTTGTTCACTTGATCTACTTTGGCTCCTTTAGAGATGAGACATTTAACAATGCCAAGATGACCTATCTCACAGGCAATATGGAGTGGTGTCGAGCCATTGATACAACCCTGTTCTATGTTAGCTCCCTTTTCTAACAAGAACAATACTACCTCCGGTGTATTTTGACAAGCCGCACAGTGTAAGGCAGTAAGGCAGCCCTCATCACCCTCCTTGTGGATATCAGCCCCATTATCCAGGACGAACTTTACTATATCAAGATGTCCATTCGAAGCTGCAACGTGAAGAGAAGTCGCACCATTCTTTTTCACTTGATCAACTTTAGCTCCTTTAGAGATGAGACACTTCACAATTTCAAGACTACCATTCGCACTGGCATCATGGAGAGGTGTCCAGCCGTCGTTATCACCCTGTTCTATGTTGGCTCCCTTTTCTAACAAAAACCGTACTACCTCGAGTGCATTGTCATGAGCCGCCCATTTTAATGGGGTGTTCCCTGTATTATCCTTCTTGTGAATATCAGCCCCATTACCTAGTAGGAACTTTACTATATCAAGATGTCCATTCCAAGCTGCAACACCAAGAGGAGTCGCACCATCCATTTTCACTTGATCTACTTGAGCTCCTTTAGAGATGAGACACTTCACAATATCAAGATGACCATTCCCACATGCACTCTGCAGAGGTGTCCAGCCTTCGTTATCACCTTGCTCTATGTTTGCTCCCTTTTCTAACAAAAACAGGACTACCTCGAGTGCATTGCCTAGAGCCGCCCACGTTAATGGGGTGTCCCCTGTATTATCCTTCTTGTGGATATCAGCCCCATTATCTAGGAGGAACTTTACTATATCAAGATGTCCATTTGAAGCTGCAACATGAAGAGGAGTCAAACCATCCATTTTCACTTGATCTACTTTAGCTCCTTTAGAGATGAGGCACTTAACAATGTCAAGATTACCTTTCCAACAGGCATTATACAGAGATGTCCAGCCTTCGTGATCACCCTGTTCTATGTTTGCTCCCTTTGCTAACAAAATCTGTACTACCTCGAGTGCATTGTCCCGAGCAGCTATGTGTAATGGAGTGGCTCCTGTATTACACCCCTTGTGGATATCAGCCCCATTATCCAGGAGGAACTTTACTATATCAAGATGCCCATTCGCAGCTGCAGCATAGAGAGGAGTCATACCATCCTTATTCACTTGATCTACTTTAGCTCCTTTAGAGATGAGACACTTCACAATGTCAAGATGACCTTTCGCACAGGCATACTGGAGAGGTGTCCATCCCTCGTTATCACCTTGTGCTATATTGGCTCCCTTTGCTAACAGGAACTCTACTACCATAAGTGCATTGTCACCAGCCGCCAAGTGTAATGGAGAACCTCCTATATTAGTCCCCTTATGAATATCAGCCCCATTATCTAGAAGGAACTTTACTATATCAAGATGTCCATTCTCAGCTGCAACATGAAGAGGAGTGAAACCATCTTTTTGTACTTTGGCTCCTTTAGAGATGAGACACTTCACAATATCAAGATGACCTTTCCCACATGCAATATGCAGAGGTCTCCAGCCATCGTTATCACTCTGTTCTATGTCAGCTCCCATTGCTAACAAAAACAGGACTACCTCGAGTGCATTACCCTGAGCCGCCCAAGTTAATGAAGTGTCCCCTGTATTATCCTCCTTGTGGATATCAGCCCCATTAGCTAGGAGAAACTTTACTATATCAAGATGCCCATTCGCAGCTGCAATACGAAGAGAAGTCCCACCATCTTTTTTCACTTGATCAACTTTGGCTCCTTTAGAGATGAGACACTTTACAATGTCAAGATGACCTTTCCAACAGGTACTATGCAGAGGTGTCCAGCCATCGTTGTCACCTTGTTCTATGTTTGCTCCATTTGCTAACAAAAGTCGTACTACCTCGAGTGCGTTGTTTATGGCAGCTTTGTGTAAAGGAGTGTCTCCGTTATTACTCGTCTTGTGGATATCAGCCCCGTTATCCAGGAGAAACTTTACTATATCAAGATGTCCATTGGCAGCTGCAACATGGAGAGGAGTCAAACCATCCCTTCTAATTTGATGTATTTTAGCTCCTTTAGACAAGAGACACTCAACAATTTGAAAGTGACCCTTATCACTGGCATGATGAAGAGGGGTGCATCCATAATTATCAATCTGTTCTATGCAAGCTCCCTTTGACAACAGAAGCTGTACTACCTCGATTGCATTTTCCTTAGCAGCGAGGTGGAGTGAAGTTTCTCCATTACCAGACTGCTTGTGGATATTAGCCCCATTACCAATGAGCACTTTTACTACATCAAGATGTCCATTCATAGCTGCAACATGAAGAGAAGTGGCACCATCCTCGTTCACGTGATCCACTTTGTCTACATCATAGATGAGACTTTTAACAATGTCATCATTACCTTCCTTACATGCATCATGGAGAGGTGTCCATCCTTTTTTATCTCCCTGTCTCATGTAAGCTCCCTTTGACAGCAATAACTCTACTACTGTGAATGCATTGTAACGAGCAGCATAGTGTAAGGGAGTTTTCCCGGTATCAGCCATACTATTTATATTAGCCCCTTTATTGAGTAAATATTTAACTACTTTAAAATGGCCATTTGATGCTGCAACATGAAGTGGAGATACACCACCATCTGCACATTTGTTTATGTTTGCTCCTTTGGAGATCAGACACTTTACAATGTCAAGATGACCTTTCCAACATGAATAATGGAGAGGTGTCCAATGTTTGTTATCGCCCCGTTCTAAGTTTGTTCCTTTAGAAAGGAGATGCCTAACTATTTTCAAGTAACCATTACAACAAGCATTTTGAAGAGACGTACAGCCATATTGGTTACCCTGTTCTATGTTGCATCCCCTTGAAAGCAAAAACCTAACAACCTGAAAAGAATTTTCATGAGCAGCCAATATTAATGGAGTGTCTCCGTTACTACACTTCTTGTTGATATTAGCCCCATTATCAAAGAGGTACTTTACAATTCCAAGATGATTGTAACACACAGCAACATGCAGTGGTGTTAAGCCATCATTTCCCACTTGATCTATGTTTGCCGAATACTTCGCGGTGAGACATTTTACAATATCAAGATGACCATTTTGTGAGGCATAATGCAGTGGTGTCCAGCCGTTGGTATTGCACTTGTTTACATCAGCTCCCATTGATATTAGACGTTGAACGAATTTTAGACTATTTTCTCCAGCTGCCCGATGTAAAGCTGTATTGCTGTCGTTGACTTCCTGGTTGTTGTTTGTTGTTGTTATACTGTATAAATGAGATGAATGTTAACATAGCAAGAAGGTTATTATCCAATTAAGTGCAGTGGAACGATTTTCTCAATTTTAAAGGAATGTTAGCTCTCCGAGTGCCATGGTCCACTACTAATCAAATTATTAATTTAATACACTTATAAGTATCTTTCCCAGCTTCTTTGCATGCAAAATTAATGGAGAACCAACAAGCTGTTCAGGTAAACATGCCAACTGGATACTTGCAATTGTGCACTCATGTGGCGTCTTGTTATTTTCTCATCCCTTATATCCGTTGTATATTATGGTAAAGAAATGGAAACATAATCAATTTATTTTATTGGGCTATCATGACGAATATTTCACAACTTCGAAACGCAATGCTCGTACCTCATCGCTTTGTGGCTGTTTTATTTAGAATATTGCACATATATGGTGCCGAATTTAAACTAGTTTCGGATACAGTTGCGGTGTCACTTGGCATTATAAGGTGTTATAAAACAACAGAGGCGCGTCGATCCGTTTTTGAGATGGGGGGATGGGCAAATTTTAAAATGTTTCAAGATACATACTCCGCCAAAAAAGAAACTGGACACTTGTATAAGTTGAAATATGTTATATTAATGTACGATTAAAGTGTATGTTGTCATATATCTATTTAAAGGAAATGTAGTCCTCTACATGCAGGATTTAAATTAAAGGTATAATAGTTCATGCATGAAATGTTCAATTAATGGTCAATTAACAATAGCCAGGTCTGTTTTCAAAAATAGCAAAAACCATGGAGGACCACACCATTCGACTGAAATGATAGTAAGCGTTTCACTTAAAACAAGTGAACGGGGTAAGTAAATTATGACATTATTCAACTTTATTGTTATGAACAAACTATGAAAATACACATTTGTCAATAAAACAGGGCCAGGTTATGAGAGCAACATCATACTGGTCTGTATTAGAGGCATTAAGCTTGTCTGTTTCATGTGTCTCCTGCAATTTTAATCATATTTACCTAGAGAAATGTCATGTTAAAGACTGCCCAACTATTTGACCAAGGGTGACATCAGGTTTTGAAAATATTTGGACTACGGTAGAATTCTTGAGAAAAATGTATACCATTTTTCATGCTGAAATAAGGGCACAAACTGTGTTTTTTACGAATAAACCTTTGCCATGGAATTCCCCATTGTGTTACTTTTGGATGAAAATAAAACCTATAACGTTCACAATTTGTCTTCATTTATACTTTTTATTGAGATGACGATAGAAAAGGTCACATTTGTAATGAAAAATGTATGCCATGTCATGAATATAGCGTTTTCGATTATGCTTATCAACATTTATATGGTTGAGTGGATTTTCCATTTTTGCTATTTTTGAAAACAGACCTTGCTGTGGTTAATTGTGGTTAATTCATGCATGAATGATTTCATCTGGACTTTATGCCAATATTGAAGAGGGTAATTTTATCTTTAATTTGATATACAATATCATATATTTTATCGTACATTAATATGAAATATTAGGTCTTATACAAGTGTCCGGTTTCTTTTTTTGTGGAGTATATATAGGAACACAAAGTCTATCCATCGTATTACAAGAAAAGCTTTTACATTTCAGGCATACCGAGTTGGATTTTGCTAACTAAGCACAGAGAGGATTGAAAGAGAATAGGTGGTCAAAGGCACTTATAATAGTGGCCTATAGGTGGCACATCAGCCGTGAAAGCTTGTCGATGATAATTAACACTTATGAAATCAAGGTGTATTTTTTATTTTTGTTATAATGGACACAAATATCACTTTGACATAATTATTTCACGACTTCTGCCCATACTTTTGCTCATGTGGGATACAAAGACCCGTTATTGCTCTTTCTGGGGTTCAACAGGGTGGAGCTTTTAGATCTTTTTAATGCAGCACATTCAAAATGGGGTTTAAAAAGGCATAAGATAGTGGATCTTTCATGGGTGTGTATTTAAGCGTGCATGACAATGCAGTACTAGCGTTGAGCCTTGTAAAGTTGCATGGGATGGGTCCAGGTCGATTGAGTCCCCGGGAAATAATTGGCCTTCAACAATTTAGAACTCTCAAGTTGTGTGTTCATACAGGGTGGCCCCCCAAAAAAACGGAACGGGCACTTCCCAAAATAAAGTAACAAAATGAACATGTCCATCGGATAGGGTGTCCTTTCCGATGAACAACGATACCAAGAAAAGTAATTTTAGACGTGTAGTTTTCGTTTTAGGGCGTTTTGGGTGAGACCATGTCAGGTTCCTATTTTGTCAATTTTTACCAAGTCAGTGCCTGATAAATGAGACTTACTGCCCGACATACCATTGAATTCCGCGCGCCATTGTTAGTGTTCATTCAGCTGTGTGCCGAGCGGTGCCGAGATAATGGGAATACTTGGTCAATAGTATGACGGGCAGTAAGTCTCATTTATCAGACACTGACTTGGTAAAAATTGACAAAAATAGGAACCTGACATAGTCTCACTCAAAGCGCCCTAAAACAAAAACTACACGTCCAAAATTACTTTTTCTTGGTATCGTTGTTCATTGGAAAGGACACCCTATCCGATGGACATGTTCATTTTGTTACTTTATTTTGAGAAGTGCCCCGTTCCGTTTTTTTTTGGACCACCCTGTATAAGGGAAAATGTTGAATCGTTTTAATATGTGCACAGTTCTGACGAGTAATTACTTTTTGGTGCGAAGGTGTGCCCAGTGTGTGCCACATAATATGGGTGAGGAGCACGGGCCGACTTTGATAGTTCCCACGCAGTACATGTAGAGTATATACAGGGGACGTATACAGTATACATAGCCTCCGGGGATTTTACTATTGGTTTTCAACCAACCGACACCTGAATGAGACGCACCGTAACATCCTTTTACTCGACCACATGACCACTTAATAACAGCTCCGCCTATCGACTTCTAAATTAGTTCGTTTATGATATTTCAATTTGATCTGCGTTCAGCGCATATGAACTGAATTAAAAAGATTGTACTATCCGTATAAGCAGTTCAAAAATGAAATTAGAATGCCTGAATAATACAATGAAGGAGATCAGTTGAAGTCGTACAAATAACCATTTAAACTTACACATCTTTAATGACATTCCTCCAACCCTCAGGGACCAGGTCCTGCGTTGATCGTTGTGTCTAAAATAATAATGACACAATATATTATGTGGGACAAATCGCTCCATCATGATTATCGATGGTTGTATACACGTACTGTGTACCATATTTATCAGTGTTCATTATTCGATACGGTTCCAAAACTATGACCCCCTGGACAAGAATCCTCAAAGACAATTACCCCCTTAGCTTACATTTGTATACAACTTACGTACGAATAATTGTGTGATAGCATGAACTCTCATCATCCTACGACACTGCATGCGTAACCCGTTTCGCAAAGCCTCCCTGGCAGGTGTCGGACAACACATGAACAGTGCACATCAATGCTACCGTTATCGCCAGCAGAATAACAAGGGTTTCACTTTAATTGGATGACGAACTAGCTCGCACAACTATTTGTAAGGTTTCTTATCCTGACCAGCACTATTTCACCAACATTTCGAACAATTATTATAATCAGAAGCTCATATAGCAAAAAAACATATAACAAGCGTCCCACAACCAAATAAGCAGGTTTTAATCTCTTAGAAAATAGTGTCTGGCTCTGAATTGCATGGTCGGGTCTGAACACTCAGTGCAAGAACAGCCCAGATTCTCAGTTGATGACCATTAAAAAAAAACAATGCATGTGTATCCAAAGACGACAGTGCACCATAATGATTTCCGTCAAATAGTTTCCCTGCTGATTGAATTTTAGTTGCTACTTAAACATGTTTATTACCTTTGATCGCCTAGCCCGAGATGTGTTAGGCCTACTGTACAGTTGGTCCAGGATCATCCGTTGTAATTGTTTGCGTTCTGTCAATGACTCTAAGAATTCCTGGTCTGAAATGTTTCTCGATAAGGAATGACCTGTATGACGTTTCTACAAATTTTAAATGGAAACCAATATCACTACGAAGGTGTATTCAAGTTGTGTGTATACTATTTTGCTATGAGTTTCTTATTCAACCTATCAAATTAAATGGTTATATTCTTGCAATTTTCATATTACAGTTTTCGGTAAATTGTCTCATAATATTTTGCGAGCAAAAACAGGACTGTAAGGACTTTAAAGGAGGGGGGGGGGGGGTGATGTGGGTGTGTTACGCACCCCTTCCCTAATGAGGAAACAAATTCAGAAAGGTTAATTTTTTGCCAGTCTCAGGACCACTTTTTAACGGTCTCGAGTCCACGCTTTACCGGTCTGAAGTCCACTTTTTATTGGTCTCGACCATCTTAACCGGCGAACACTACTCTCAGCATGTGGTCTCTGCCTCGAACATTTTCGGCATAAAGTATTGGTCCCAATGTTGTTAATTACGCACCTCCTATGAAAAATCCTGGCTATGGGCCTGGCGATAATTCATGTGAGCACACACATTTACATTAAGTGCGGAGAAGGTGCGACATCATCTTCAAAGAAGACAACAAATACGAGTTATATTTTTTATAGTGAAAGTCAACACTGAAGGGAATATTTGATTGAAAACCATTGTAAACATGTATAACTCGCATGTTCAAGATGAGTACTTTGACAGCAAATTGAGCCCCGTGGATTCTCTCATGAATGTTTGTATTGCTTATGGGAGAATATGGTATTTATCAACGCTATAATGCTGATATATTGATAAAATAATCATTTAAATGTATTTTAGAATCAAAACTTAAAGGGATGCCTGTAAAGTGTCTAACTCCACGAAAAATACTTGGAGCTTCCTCGTTTCTCTTCTGCCGTGTTGTTTAGCTTATGGTAAGAGAAGAATAAAATAGGGTTAGATTTTTTCAAATGTCCCTTTAGTATGAAGATAATTATTATTGAAAGCCAACGCTTTTCAAATAAAGTACAATTGTCGTAGCTGAACACGTCCGGCCAGCGCGCGTGGGAAACCTTCCCGACCCGGCCGACTGAACTTTGAGCCGAGTGCGCGCAAATTCTATGAATTCTGTACCGTCTGTAAACATATACGGGTGCGGATATCGTCAAACGGATGATTATTACTGCGACACATCTACGGCAGGCCATCAGTATTCGGTGATAAAATATGAACTCAATATTTGTTTTTTTCACTAGGTAAACAGTGTTCGTTTTCTTTCAAACTTTCACAAATCTTTCAATTGTATTTTACAATGATATTAATATAGGATTGAAGTCTCAAATGTCATTTTGTGCAATATCTGACACTTTACAGATATCACTTTAACCATTTGTGATAACTGTTGGGCCCCACAATTACTCGATATTTTGTAACCAGCCATTAAATTTGTTTTTAAATGCTTTCTCTTTTCAAAAATGTACAAAAGTGGTTTTTAAATTGTTGTTTATTATCTCTCTATCTAATCATTATTCCAGGAAAACATTACATGTACAATATAGATTTTGTGTAATGGTTGAAACCAATAAGGTTTTAAAGAACGCCCTTTTCAGTTTTAACGGCTCTTTGTGAATGAGCCGTCTCCCATCTCCATTCCCATAGCTACTCCACTGTCCAGCATGGAATGTCGGTTTGCAGTCTCGAAAAAGGGTAAATTAGCTCTCTTAACAAAATACCTCTATCTTGCTGCTGCTGGAGGGTGCTTGTAGGTCCTGCGCTTCTTCTTCACATTGCACCTTTCGAATGTAGCCGATCATTTCCCACAGTCCCAAAGAAGACATCTCCCTCATTTCGAACGTCATGAGCTCATTATATCGGTATGTTTGGATGAGAGAATATGTGTAAGACGCTAACGCTTCCGTTGATGTTAACTAAACATATGGAAATAAATTGTTTTGTAAAGTCCCTAATTAGCTTAATATGTCTGTTACAAGTCATTTATAATCTGAGGTTATTTTGTAAACATTGAGGACTCTGCTAGCTGTAGCGAGCACATGTCATTAGGATTAGTGCTTCTTTTGTTAAATTATAGTATTTATTCAGGCCAGAAGCCCAGGCCGGTTGAACGCACACAAATGATGTGCCCCTTCTTTGTATTTCCCAGGTTCAATCCCAGTGAGGCATGCTGGCTCTTTTGTTGGTGATTACCAGGTTACAGACTTTCATGAGCCCCTTCTTTGTATTTCCCAGGTTCAATCCTAGTGAGGCATGCTGGCTCTTTTGTTGGTGGTTACTAGGTTACAAACTTTCATGAGCAGGATGTGTTTTATGCTTTGAACTATCATCACTAATGATACTTTTATCAAGAAAAGGCAAAATTCACAAAGCAAATGCGCAATTTAGAAATCATGGTATAAATATACAAAAGTCACCGTAAAGGACCAATTTATCTGCACTTTAGCACATAACAATGGCTGTGACGTTGATCCGTCTTGTCACTTTTGATTATAAATAATGAATACAAACTATTGTTTAGGTTACATTCATACTTAGTTGAAGAAATACGAAAGTGTACAATTTAATTGGGTGTGGTTTGGTTGTATAATCTAATGTCACGTTTTTAGTAGATATATCACTAATTGGAGTGCCTAATGGGTACAAAATCACTCTGTACAACAATAACAAACTGCATATTTAACCAACTTGTCTCAACTATACAGATTTGTAATTATATCGGCAGTAGGTCCGATCTGACTCATCAGAATACCGTCTATAGCTTTTATTTTTAGTATTCAAGAGAGGTAGCTGCCGGTGATAACAGTTTCTCAATTTTGTGCAGCAGGTTTTTTGTTGTTGGTAAGTCGGCATTTTGCGTTCTGCTTCTGGGTATATTTATTTCAATACAATAAATGAGTATGAATTTCTAAGAAGTATGCATCACAATCACTACTGATAACAATTGCTTCCACATTTATTATACATATTACAAGTTGATTACCTACGACCAAAAGAAGCGCGATTTTAAACCTACAATACATTAAAATGTACAATTCGACATTTCGACAAAAAAAAACATACAAAGTATGCAGATACATTTAAAGGAATATGAAAGGGATATATACAAATTTTGGTTTAAATGGGAGACATTTTTAATCTGGAAAAGACACATATTTTGTCACTTAGAAATTAACCCGCACCCTTCGAGTTTCTGAAATCCCCATAGACCTTGTACATAACCCACCCGGTTCCCTTAGTCAAGGGGTTAACTATGTTTCATTACATTCGGATAAAAACAGATGAAATATTAACACATTTATCCGATTTAAAGGGTATCACCACCCAAAAATAATATTCTTATTAAAGAAAGGAAACATCTTTAGTATTCCATTCCATCAACAAGTTAACAAAAATATGTTTCCAGAAAGAAAAATATAATAATTGGAAACGCATCACCATTCTAAAGCATGCGTTCATGCGGTCTGAATTACACAGACTGTTATGTGTGTGGTAAATTGCAATGTGTGTAGAGCGAACGTATCGCCCGGGAATCTATTGTTTACAAACGTGCGCGTGAATATAGCATTGGCGCACTCGCAAATGGTTGGCCCGTATGGAACCAGGAAATAGCAGTGGTTCCGTAAGTGGTGGAAATTAATTGCTTTGTTTTTGAATTACACAACCCTTTGCAACTTAGCCGTCTAGATGACTTTCTACCAATTAAGCATCACTGGATTGTCTGGTTATATTTATCTTGTTTTTGTAATAACTTAAAGGGGACCACCAGGCAAAGGACAACACATTATTATATGTTTTGGTACCGTTTTGTGATATCAAATAGATACCCAACATTTTGCAAAGGGTTGTGTAATTCATAAACAAAGCAATTAACTTCCACCACTTACGGAACCACTGCTATTTCCTGGTTCCATATGGGCCAAGCATTTGCGAGTGCGCCAATGCTTTCACGCGTACGTCAATAGATTCCCGGATGATTCATTCGCTCTGCACAGTGCGCTCTGGCTCTGCACGCATATAGTCTACGCAATTCAGACCGCATGAATGCATGGTTGAGAATGGTGATGCATTTTACATTTTTTTTCTTTTCTGAAAACATATTTTTGTGAACTTGTTGAAGGAATGGAATACTAAAGATGGTACCTTTCTATAATAAGAATATTATTTTTGGGTGGTGGTACCCTTTAAACCTTTTAGCTACTAAAATGTATGTATTAAGTGTATGCTTATATTTTGTGCTTCACTGGGACAGTTTAAATGGTATTTTGCCTGCTCAATTAGATTTGGAATGAGGTGTGGCTGGGTTTTCACCAGATTTGTATCAATACATTAATTTTAATAATATAACAATTATTCAATATAATTTACACCTGTGTACCTGTTCTTTGTCCAGAAATATAATTTGATGTGGTGGATGTATTGACCCTTTTGTTTCTGGATTGTCAACTGAAAGTGAACCATTTCCTGATGCAGAACATGACTCAGATCCTGACAATGAGATGATGTCTATTTCGATTTCATCGTACGTGTTCTTGTCTTTCACATTAAGCATCAGTGCTGATATGTACTTCATGAACGCATCGTTGACAGAGGCTGGCGGTTGAAGGATTTTCTTAACGTTTTCCCAGACCTATTAAACACGGAAATGCACATAATAGTTCAATTGAGGTAAACAGTAATCCAGGACACCACAATATGTATTATTTGAACCGTTGAGTAACATAATAATACAACTTAATCGTTATGTAAGTCTTCTCCGTTGTACCAGGCTGACATAATGGGTCGTTCGGCAATTGCTTGCCGTGTAGCAATTGCTTGAATCGATATGCAAGTAAAACAATCAATTGCCTGCAAGCAAAAGTTTTTGCTTACAAGCACAATCAATTGCTTAATGCTCGTAAGCGATTGATAAATAAACAAGCATTTGCTTAAAACCGTATGCATACAACGAACATTTTACTTGTCTTGATAAGCAAATGCATGTTAGAAACTGAATGAGCGAGCTATGGAAACGGAATCAAATTAAGATCCTGATCACCTAAATGAAAATGTCATCGTCACAACCAGACTCCATGTTTTGCTCGTCACTTCTATCACATGAAATCAAAACACATCTAGCGTCTAACTTCGTATAATGTAACTGCATTGATTGTCCTTTTGTCTGTGCATGTATGTGGCCCTTTTATTCTTCATTCAAAATTTTCACATTATAACTTGACTTTCAGAAAATGTTTGCGTAAGAAAAAGTACTGTTGCAAGATCGCGCACAATTAGGAAAAGCTACGCAAGGAACTGCACGACGCTTGCATAAACTACGAATCCCCTTTGTTGTCCTGCAATGCGATGTTTGCAAAATAGTCCAATCAATCTAGCAAATATTATGGGGTAACCTCGGCAAAATTGCAACATGGGATTTTTCTTCGAACAACATACAAAAAGTCCTCAGAAATTGAAGCTAGGGAAAGTGGTTTAATTTGCATTATAAAGATAATTAGCTAATTTGCATAATTGTGAAATAAGGTCAGGGGTCATTTTCTATCTAGGAATAGTACACTAGTAATTAAAACAAATATTCTATGGTATTTTGGGGCGAGGAATCCATTTCCGGTGCTCGTTTCCAAGTGCCATATGGGCAAAACCATGAAATCCAAGATGGCTGCTCCTAATTTGCATATTTATGAATAGTATTGGTTTTCAGTGGCTACAGCCTCTAATAAGCAGTAATTGCAGGGTTTCTTTTCTTCAATCATATTCTAAATGTGTATTAAAGACACTTTAGCTTGGTTGTCGCCTTGGCAACCTCTAGCAATGCATATAATTAGCATAATTTGATTATTTACATAATTTGCACATTCCCAGAAATCAGGTAAAATCGTGGATATTGTAAACCCAGAAGGTAAAAAAAGACGAGAAATACCACTTTTCCAAGGTCGTTTTGGAGGGCAGGAAATCCATTTATGATACCTAATTCGACGTATCACCTTGGCCACCCACATAAATCCAAGATTGCCGCCTTTGTCATTTTAAAGGAGATAATCCTATTTGCCACATTAACGGCATTGATTATTATGAGAGTAAATTTAGTGTTACTGTTAGCAACCAACTACATTGAAATTCAAGTATTATAATTGATTATTCCAATAATTGAGAGTCCACATATTATAATATTGTTCTAATATAACCAAAAGAATGAAGTTCTGTATCAATACATGTGTAATTTGGGGAGCAGCCATTTTGGATTTAAGAAGGTTGCCATGGTGCTATATGGAAATAAATATTAAGAATGGACTTGTTGTCCCCAACAACCTTGGAAAAGTGGTATAACTTGTCATTTTTACTTTCCGGGTACCCATTACTTAATTTGGGTGAATATGCATATTAGGTAAATAACCCAATTATGCAAATTATATGCATTGATAGAGGTTGCCAAGGTGGCAACTAATCTGAAATATCTTCACTACATATTTAGAACATGATTGAAAAATAACAATCTGGAATTATTGCTTATTAGAGGCTGTAACCACTGAAAACCAATAATATTCATAAATATGCAAATTAGGGGCAGCCATCTAGGCTTTTAGGGCGTTGCCTATACGGCACATGCAAATGAGCACCGTTACTGGATTCCTTGCCCTAAATTACCTCATAGATTGGTCGTTTTTATCAATGTTGTACTATTTCTAGATAGAAAATGACCCCTGACCAGATTTCAGAAATATGCAAATTAGCTAATTATCTTTATAATGCAAATAAAATCATTTTCCCTAGCTTCGTTTTCTTAGGACTTTTATTATGTTGTTCAGAGGAGTTTCCTGAACATAATTCCGTAAAAAAATCCAATGTTGCAATTTTGCCGAGGTCACGACCCTCTATTGACTGGACTGAAAGCGTAGCTATACTTAGTTCAACACGTATTAATAGACCGGTCACATATCAACGGATTGCGCAAACGGATGTCAAACGGAGAGCTAAATTTTCCATCCGTTCTATACGTTCCTTGTCCGGTGATGTACGTTGTTCTATGTTTTGTACATGAAGCAATGGAGACGGATAATTTAATTTCGCAAATTGTCGTTGGTCATACGTTTCCGATATCCGTTGATATCTGACCGGGCCATTAAGGACAATGAAATCTGGACAAAATGTTGCATGCACTATAAGGCAATGAATATGATGAATAGTCCCTGAAAATATGACCACAATCGGTCAAGAAATAAGAAAAACTATGGCTCTTTAATATTAATCATTTATTAATACGAGTGACTCAATTGGCAACGCACACTGGCAAAGTTGTGGACTACTCCTTATATGTTTTGTACACACCATTCCAATTTGTTTCAATTTTCTCAAAATATATAAGTTTTGTAGAATACATTTATACACAGCATATCATTATGCTGGGGAATGTACCAGTGTGGCTATGAAGAAAACTGTAAACATGTGAAAAGTTTGTGTACAAAACATATGGGGAGTAGTCCACAAACTTATCAGAGTGCGTTGCCAATTTGAGTTCCCCATAGAAATAAATGGACATATTCAAAGAGCCGTAGTTTTCTTGCTTCTTGCCCGATTATGCTCTAACTTTCATGGATAATTCCTCCTATTCTCTTCAAGTATATGCAGGCAGCAGTTTGTTGGGTTCCATTGTCCTTTAAAAGAAGACTTTATTGACGAATCAAAAAAATATATGTTGTTCTGTATACCCTCATAGGTTGATCTCCACAAAAAATTTCAAACATGTCAAATGTATAACCTCGAATAAAGTCTGCATTTGTTTTTCAAAAGTACCTGTTTTTGTGTTTACATATGCTAATGAACTCATCTGCTCGGATGTCGTGACGTCATTGAAGCCAAACTATTATATGAGTGTGTGCTCGCTTTACGTACGGGCATGACCTTTAATTTGTACTCTGTTGTTCGCGCACAATTACCCTTTGTGAACTGTTGTTCCGTATCGATCGTGAATACCCAGCTAGCCACCTGACGTCGGGCCGATGTCGGAATTTGGTTGCCGGATGTCGGCATATCGCCGTTGGCTCGAGGTTAAAATGTCCGCCAGCCCAACATCGTCACGACGTCATTTGTGTGATATATTGGCATAACGTCATTTTCCGACAATGGCCCAACATCATGTCATGAGATGATGTTGGGCCATTGTCGGAAAATGACGTTATGCCAATATATCACAAAAATGACGTCGTGACGATGTTGGGCTGGCGGACATTTTAACCTCGAGCCAACGGCGATATGCCGACATCCGGCAACCAAATTCCGACATCGGCCCGACGTCAGGTGGCTAGCTGGGTACGCCAAAGCTCGGACAAGCATGACAAGGCTGTATTCGAAAAATTCGATTTCTTGGCCCGTACAAACTGATCCTTTTTTTTTAAAGTAAAACAATCTCGTTTGTTAGGTCAATTGATTAACTAAGAACTGCGAAGTAAACGAGGTAAATTAATTCTCTCTTGTTTTATGTATGTTTATGTAATGCGTATGCTCCATAAACGGGGATCTATGAGGGCACGTGCGGAGTTACCAATTTTGTCGTAATTTGCTAAAGATTGAATAAAGTATACCACCACCTTTCGGGTACTTTTATTGTTGATTTTGCGGATATTACTTGTAATGTTCTTGTCTACTTTTGTAGCGAGCAAATAGGAAGAAAATAATGAATTATTTATATGGTTTTACTTAGTAGATTGGCCTACGGTGATTTTCACGAGAAACGTATAGTTTGGCATCAGTGACGTATTGGATTTTGAGGATCGTTCCATTACTCGTTGATTATTTATGTTTTTTAAAAATCAAATATGGGAAAAGTTAAAGGTTTCAAATGATCTATTTGTATGGAATGGTTTTCTAAAATCATGATTTGAATTATCAAAGTAGTGCATTTCGCCAATGAAGTCTTCTTTTAAAGCAATTGCTTAGGCAGTGTAAACAAACAGTTTCGGCACAAGCAAAATTGTAGGCATATATACACATTTAAGCAATAGACCGCTTTTGTAATGTATGCAAATATTATGCGTGTGACGTAAGACTCCCCGTTGGCAAGCTTAACAATAGTAACTAGGTCCGGCAAGCTAAGTTTGCCGGAGCTTGCCGGATCTAGTTACTATTGCTCAGCTTGCCAACGGGGAGTCTGACGCCATACGCATATTATTTGCATATAATACAGAAGCGGTATATTGCTTGAACTTGGTTGTTTGCTTGAAAAGCCCTTCCATGTGTTTAAAGTATTTGCTTGTAAGTACGGCCCATTGTGAAAGGGATACTTAGTACTACCAATTAAGTACAGGAATTTGCGATTGTTGTGTTACTCTTCATTGTCATCATTGTTTAACTGGAATGTGAAGCGAAACATTAGAATATAGGTGGAGTCTTTTATTGGCTTTGTTATAAATATGGATATCTAAAAAACAGAAAGAAAAGAAAACCGCTTACCATATGAATATCATCAATCCCATACAATATAGATGTTTCTCTAAATTCTTCATAATGCGTCTCTTCGCAGATAGCGAGCTTTGAATTGATATACCGCATGATGTTCCTCTTCATTTCCGTAGCCTGTTCTCTAGACGTGGCGATGATAAGTTTTTCTTGTGACAGCTGTGAAAAGGCAGAATTTTTTTCTTTCACAATATGTTCCATCGTATCCTGTATGTGGTATTGCTAGAGAGGTAAAGAAAAAGGAAAAGGCTCAATAAAAAGGAAAAATACGTTTCTTGTGTATCCTTGAAAAGAAAAACCCTCAAATGGTAATCCTAATATCAGGTTAAAATCATGATTCCAACGTCAGAACATAAGCCATTTACAGAGATACATGCACTCCATGTACTTAACTGCACTCAGAGTTGTGCATCGATTAATAAATAAAAATAATGAAGGCTGGATATTTATAATCATGTGGACTTTTAGCTAAAGCTGTAATGGTTACTCATAAAAGTGTTTAGGAACGTATCGACACGTAATAAAATGCACACTCTTGCAAATCAGAAGTTCCAATTATGTGATGATACACGTGTATAGCTTGTTATTTTTTGTTGTTGATCACTATTTTTCTCTCTGAGGAAGACAAACATACACAATTTAATTTGTTTTAATTTTAAATTGACCACGGGGTGTTGAACAAAGTGTTGCAATCGATTGTAAAGTTGTAATTAATTGCAGGTCAGAAAATCGCCGCTAAGACCAATTTAATAAGCACATGATATGAATGTTTTGCAATTAATCGCAACTTACGATCGAGTACAAATCTTTGTCCAACACCCCGAGTAATCATCAATGCTGAAAATAAAAAAGGGTCCAAGTGAGACATTTACTACTCCATCATGTCTTTCCTTAAAGCATCGGACCTACAACACATGGACACTCGACACTCACTTTGGCCGGTCTGATCATCGTCGCCGCCCCTATCAAATTACCCCTTATCGGTCCCTTGTCGGACCGGCCGATCGTAAACTCGGACAGCTGGTAACCATAACTCACCAACTGTCATTGCGCAATGGGGATCGCAATGCTTGCGCTGTTCCGTAGATCGAACTTAACATGCATAGGTCTATGCATGCACACATCAGGATCGCGAGAGCAGCGAAGGTCGCTCGAGCTCCGACATCGACCTACAATACATCAACCATGCATTAGCTTTCTACATCAAAAGTTACTTGGAGGTGTGTGCGAATATGGCGGAATTTAATGAATATACGACAGAAGATTTCTCTGAATTCAGCATCGAAGAATTAGAAGATTGGAATGAACTTGTTTTGCAACCTCATGATGATGAAATCGGAATATCTACGAACGAAAAATTCAGATTTGTCGGGTGATAATAATCACAAACGGAGCGCAACGCCATAGGCGAGAGTCCCATTCCTTAATAATTATGTTTATTGTAGCATTTGTATTTTAGTGTCGCCGGTTGTGCAACTATCACATTATTATCGATGTCATTCTCGGACTCCTATTAGTGAGAAGAACGGGTGTAAAGGATGTTTTTTTTTTGGACAATTTGTTACATGGCTGTAGATTGTTTATTGTGAAAAAAAAATGTATGAAGTGAATGTTAAACGTCTTTTACAACCTCTTCTTGACAATCAATGACAATGACAGGCAGAGACAGTTCAGAAAAACAATTATATTTGTATAAAATCTATAAAGACAATTATCATTCGGATATGTTTATTTACATGCGATATACTAGTATACAAAACATTATACAAGATAAATGTTAACTTAAATGTCCCTTCTAACATTCTTTTGGTCTGAGGTGGTATTAACTATTAACTCGCCTACGAGCTACAGTCAGGCTTGTGAAAGTATATTTAAGTTCATGATAACTCATTTTCTATATGATCTGATAAAAAATATGTTGATAATTATTGTTTTTCAATTGATATAATATTTACAGTATCATCATCATCAGCCCTGGAACCGCCGATGATCCGTCTCGAGTGAACCACCAGCAAAGACAACGAAGACATCAAGTTCTACAAATCCAACCGAAGCAAAGAGAAACAAATCGGCACCAAAAGGTATTTATTTGGGTCAATTCTTTTCATTGCTATTACTTTAAGGTTTGAAAATATCTATTTGTTTTTAATTTTTCAAAATGTATCATTGTCCTTAAGTGGCATTGTAATTGTTAATGCTCTACTCCTGAAAATGTCCAAGCATAACTTAATCAAAATTTTCCAATTTTTATATGTTACTTTTTGGCTTGTTGCAGCTTATTTTGTCCTCAATAGTCCAATACAAAATATTTTATTAACAATTGTATCTCCTTCGATTAAAAATTGACTTTGCTTAGAAAAAATGGCTTAGAAAAAATGAAATATAATACCCTCTACAGTCCAACATTCTCTTCAAAGACGTATCCTCTACTTTTCCAAGTCATGGAATGTCTTCAAAAAATAATTTGTGATACAAATTATCATTTCTAATTATTTGTTTCACTTTTTTTCTTGTTACAGCTTATTTTATCCTGTCAACGGACTCGAGAAAGGCGCTGCAGTCTGCTTCAAACGACACTGTTCGAGATATTTTGAATTCTGCATTAACTGATGAACAGTTTTCTGGAAGGCATGGATATGGATCTAGCGTGCGCAAACTAGCGAATCAGATTTTGCTGAGAGTAGAGGACGAGGCATTCCACAGCATGAGCAACAATATAGTCTGCAATGTGTTGGACTTAGTCAACGGACTACGCACAACTCCGATCGGAGCAGGCCTACAAGATGAAACGTTCAAACTGTTTCACATCCTTCGCACATCAAAGGAGAGAAAGGGAGAATGGGACGTCCTTGTATCCGAACTGTCATGTGTCGCTATAGTCAGCAGTTTGTTGTACCAATTTGTTTTGGAGAAGCTGCTGGACTTCGTGATACTTCAAGTTGGAAAGAGTCAGACACCAACAGAGAGTGACGTTGAGGATGGTAGAGCTGGAGACATTGAACATGATGCCAAGGTGTTGAGGTACATCGCCGGTTTCATTCCCTACGCTCTCTTGAAACGATACAAGCGATCAAAGGCTGCACTGGCAAAGGAGTATGCGGAAATTCTTCAAACATGGAAGGCACCAGAGGATGCTGGAACAGTTGCCCCCTCATTTATTTCATACACCTGTGCCTGGATAGAAATGCAGAACAGAGGTGGTCTGTTTACAGTAACAGATGAGGTGTTCAGGTTTTTTTGGGCCATGGAGCGGATTTCTAAGCCATTTTTATGCAAGAGCAACTTGAACAGTTTGAAGACTATTAATATGAAGGAAACTCTAACCATGAAATGTCAAAATGATCAAAAAGTAATTAAGATGTGGAAGGAACTGACAGCGACTTGTTCCTTAAAGATACATGTGGAACCGCTTTTTACCACCATCATCAATTATTGGGCAAAAATACGTATATATGCATTTGTTAAAGCTTTCAATTTCCTCCAGACTGAGGTAAAGAAGACAACACATAAAGGAGAGAAGAGTCTGCGCAAAGAACTCAAGCTTAAAGGGAAAAAATGATTATCCATTCCAGATTCATTTGTTTTATTATTAATATTTTAGTTTGTTGAACTGTGACTCGACCTCAACTCTCAATGGAGGTTGGTCAGATATTACATAAATCGAGTAAATTGTACGGTCGTCGTCATCATCGTCATCCATCATCGTCATCCATCATCATCATCATCATCATCATCATCATCATCATCATCATCATCATCATCATCATCATCATCATCATCATCATCATCATCATCATCATCATCATCATCATCATCATCATCATCATCATCATCATCATCATCATCATCATCATCATCATCATCATCATCATCATCATCCATCATCCATCATCCATCATCCATCATCCATCATTCATCCATCATCCATCATCCATCATCCATCATCCATCATCATCATCATCATCATCCTTACAATGTTACCTGATAAGTAGGCAGAACAGAATAGAAAAAATGATGCAAGAATTAAACTATTAATGTTCATACATGTTTTCTGTTTTTATAAATTTATCTTTGACTTCTTTCAACATGCATTTCAAATTGCACAACTGTAAAATGGTTTATGTATTTATCATGATGCTCTGTAATGAAAGATATATTACATTGTTGGAGCAATAATAATACAGAATGAAACTAATAATTTTCATACATGCATTTCTGTTTCTATTTTGCCTTCTTTCAACATGTACTTCAAATTGTAGAATCGTGAAATTATACGATTCATGTATTTAGCCAATGCAAGAGTACCATTAAATGATTGTACTAGCAATTTAACTAAAACGCATATTTCTTATGATGAACTGTAATGAAAGATACATTGAAGCAATTATAATACTATATGTACATGTTAAGAAAATAATGTAGACGCAAGAATGAAACTAATAATTGTCATACGTGTATTTCTGGGTTTTTTTTTTCTGACATCTTTCAACATCCATTTTAAATTGCAGAACTGTACAATTAAATGATTGTACTAGCAAGCATATTTCCTATGATGCCCTCTAATGAAAGATATCATACATGTTTAGAAAATTAATGAGTATAGATGCAAGAATGAAATGACTAATATTCATATGTATTTCTGTTTCTATATATCTTTGACTTAAACAACATGCATTTCAAATTGCAGAACTGTAAAATGATATGATTCATGTATAATACCTGATGCAAGAGTCGAGCATATTTTTTATGATGCACTGTAATGAAAGATATTTACATTGTTGAAGCAATTATAGTACAGAATGAAACTAATAATTTTCATACGTGTATTTCTGTTTCTATTTATCTTTGATCTATTTGTCTTTGACTTCTTTCAACATGCATTTCAAATTGTACATGTAGAACTGAAATGTGAAATTATATGATTCATGTATTTACCTGATGCAAGAGTACAGTTAAATGATACTAGCATTTTAACTAGAAAGCATTTTTATTATGATGCGCTGCAAATGATTTTTTGTTACAAATGGTACCTCGTTACAATGGGGTTTCCCTGTATTACATTGTTGAAGCAATTGTAATATTTCATGTTTTGAAAATAAATGAATACAAAGAAGCAAATAACTTGTTCAAAGTTCTTTTCCAATTATTTGAAAATAAAAGGATCTAGTAACTATCTTGGCAATTCAATTCAGTTCTTGCAACCTGTCAAACAGGTTGGTTAAATGGTAACTAAATACACCCAGATAGAGGGGAATTCTATAGATTGTTGAAGTTACTAGATCCCTGAACATTAGTTCTTAAAGGGCATATTCTGCTATATGTAAACAATGAAACCTCATTATAGCAAGTACAATCTTTGTTGGTCTATTGAATTTACCTGTTATAACAAATATATTGTACTGGGCTTAAAAGCAACAATACATAGAACCAGAACCTTTGAAATGACCTCGCTATATCAGGTTATTATCAATAACGGAACCAGGAACAGAACTTGTTGTAAAGAGGCTCCACTGTAGTGCATACTATATGAACAAATGTATTCAAAATGCTTTCATGAGACAACTATTTTTATTTTCAGCTTTTCAATATCACATACAATGTGACCTACTTAAAGATTATCTCCATCTGCACAAGAGAGGCAAAGATACTGTATGACTCACAAAAGACTTGCATGTCCAAAAAAAACTTTGATTCTTATATTTTTCTGACTGATCATGTGCATTCCTGAGTTTGTACATATATCGAAATGCATGCTTCTTCATGACATGTAAAGCTTTATGTGAATCATGAAAATGTTGGTTGGTTGGTTACAATTCTTACGGAAAGAATGCCTTACAGAACGCTGTCGCTGTGTCCCTCAAAGTACCTCTCTATTCGTCACTAATGTTTTCTCATGGATACCTCCTAAATGAATAGATAAATGGTAGTTCTATATACTCACATGTACATGTATTATGTGCACATGCTACTTCAATTACATTTTCACAATCAAATGAAAAAATGTTCAACTTGTAACATGATATAAAAGGTATCCACAGTTTATAGGTTCATGAGAGAACATGAAATACTTCTGATGGATTTGTTCCCTTAAGACTAAAAAGTTTGTCATGTTTTGACAGTGGATCCGCCGACACTGCATCTGAACGTGTTACACAAGCTGTCTTACTAAAGTCTGTCCATGCAGTTGTAGGTCGATGGTCCATGCGACTTCATAATGTTGGTCTTTACAAACCAACAATTCAAATGCATCAAAACTGCTGCAGGAATTTTAGCCGTAAAACACAGGTTGAACAGTTCAGATAACCGAATTGGAATAGTGTGCCTCACGGAAGAAATATCCTATTACAGTTCTATATTCTTGACTGCATACAGTGTATACATGTGATTCACCAATAAACTTAGTCACAGTTCCCGAACACTTGTATTGGACAAGTTCACTTCTTGCAGATGCGCTTCCTCTTGGGAAGAGGACGGTCATCAAGCTGACTGGTCCCACCTCTCTTAGTAATGTTGCCAAATCGTGATGCCTTGATGGCAGCACCAGCAACCTGAAGGGTGAGCATGTTGTTGGCCACCTGCTGGACGCTAGGGTTGTCACAAGATCCTCCTGCTCCCCTCTGCTTGGAGAAGTACTCCTCAATGGGATCTTGTGAGAACTTTTCCGATAGGACGTACTGGATTCCTTCCTCCCCCAAAAGTTCCTTTGTCAATGCAACAAAGGAAGTGACTGAAATACAAACAAAAAAATTAAAAGTTTTCAGTTACTTTGTTGATTCAGGATTCCACAATTGCTAGCTGCCAGCCTGGTTGAGCCAGCTCTTTTTGGTTTTCAACTTGCTCTGAAGCAATATCCTGTCCTATCAATTAAATTATTATTATCTAAAATCTCACTGAAAGCATAGTTGATAGAAATTACAATTTTTGAAGAGACAAGATTGTATCATTTTGTCATTCTTGTTTGTTCGCTCAAAGCACACTCTTATTTATTGTCGAGCCATACACTATTAAGCCACAGCTACATAATTTGCCAACTGTTTACAAAAAAAAAAAAAAAAACAAGATGCTCACTTGACAATTAAGCAAGAGATTTTTATATCTTTTCCTGTTATTTAAATTCTAGGCCCATGGACCACACATAAGTTTGCTTAATAATGACAATGCATTGAATCATATACTAGGGAAAGTGGGGCAAATGGGATGCATATCTCACCAGTGATTCTTAGTCCATCCCTCGTCTCCTTGCTAATGCACCTCCGCTCCCTCTCAATGGGCTGCAAATTTGGTGTGTCAGCAAGGCTTTGCTCCCAGTCCGACAGGTATTTCAAAAACACATCAGTCAGCCACTGGAATGCATGGAAATAGTTAAGGGAGGAAATGACCATTATTTTAAGAATTACATTTCTACCTGAATATGGAAAACAAAAATTTACAACAGAGAAAGGCAAATGGATTGACAGAATCTAGAACTTAGGGTTCTCCTACATACTAATAACTAACAAAAAATTATTGCAGTACACTGTACAGCATTCTCCATCACCCTTTGAGTAAATTTGAAGGATTGATCCATGGATTTACAACACAAATATTTTAGAGTGGCAAAACATTAATACAGGGAAACCCTGTTATAACAAGGTACTGTTTATAATGAGGAGAATCCTTTGGTCCCTATGGCTTAATGCTCCACTTATAACGAGCTTGTTTATAGCGAGGTCCCGGTTATAACTAGGTAAAATTGATAGTCCCGACTACCTCGTTATAGCAGGGTTTCCCTGTAATGGCTTCAACAACTGTGCTGCATTAAATCTCACAGCATACATGTAGTACTGGCAGCTTACAGTCTACATAATTACACTAAGATTAGCATTTTCCTACCTCAAATCTAATGTCATGAACACTGCGGTAGGGCATCATGTTCTCGTTTCTCTTCCTCTGTCCCTCTGCAACAGTTGATACGTTGAGGCAGTCAAAGAATTTATTAAACATTTCTATAAATTCTATGGTGCCTGCAGTGGAATTGTCCCCCGTTCTCGCACTCATGAGTTTTAGAGCATTGGCGACAGACTGACTCAATACCTGTTAAATGAATGTACAAAAAAAACAAAGAATAACATTTTGATCAATAAAACATCCACACTTGTGTGTTATCAATATAATTATTTCTTTGTAAACTATGCGTTTATGTGTTATTTATGTGGCAAATATAGTGGAACAACAAAGAAGAATCGAAAGCTCATGGTCAATTACACACTACAGTTAACAAAGTTGTATGTGATACATTAAATAGAACATTAAGTAGAATGTAACAATAGAATAAACTTGAGCTGGACTAATATTCGGTTTATGAAGTAGCAACAAAAAAACTCACTTGAGTAGCCAATTTAACTCTCATGCGAAGGGATGGGGTCAAATAAAGATGCTCAGGTGACAATCTGGGAAGTAGCCGAAGGTCTGATGTGGAGTCCCACTCGAACAGCTTGATCATATGGTTCCATGTCATGCGCTTCTCTCCGAACTACGGATAAAAAAATAAACAAAATCGTTCTAAATTAGTAAAAATGTTTTCGCCCTTTTACATACTGCAACGTTATCAATAATATGTAGGTTGAAAGAAGGGCAAAGAATCCATCAATGGCATAACAGACAATTAATTGAACATAATCATTTTGATCATTGATATCAATTGTTATTTGATGAAATCAATAATCAATACAAATCTAACGGCTTCAAAATTCTACAATCAGTTTGGACATTAACTTTGTAGTAGTAAACTTTTGTACATGAATGTTAATAATGCAAGTAAAAAAAAGTCTTACTTGTAGGTTTCTGCTCTTTCGGTTGAATCCCGAGTTTTCCAGATTGTTGCGGGTCGTCTTTAGCAAGTGTGGCACATCACAGAAGAAATAGATGCTCCTGTCCTCATCCAAAGGGTGCCTTGTGCAATTTGTAATGCCTTGCCCTGCCATCTTATAAAATTTTCTATTGCAGGATGCTCCATCCGAAACAATTGCTCGAACCCGCAGCCCAGCCGTCTCTACCCTCAGCACCGTCTTCATCACACAATCATAGATTTCCCCACTGCGTAAGGCAATTGTGGGGAAGAATGCCACTGCCTGTTGCACTGGAGAAAATATCCCTCGCACCATGATCATGAAGGCATGAGTGGCCAGTTCGCTGGAGTCTCCTTTCACACGTCTTTCAAAAACACGAAACTCATTGTTAATGTCGCCAACATCCACAAAACCAAGGAGATGTCCTGTGGATCCTGAATACGCGAGTCCTGATTTTAGTTTCATTTCGTCACACACGAGCGTAACATTCCTCTGGAAATCCTCGGTTATTTGCATGTCCTCTATCATTTGCTGAATGACTTCGCAGTGCACGCCTGTCTTGGCTTCGGTGTAATGGGTATAGCGATCCAATGTGCTGATAGCAGGCAAAATCATTAAGCCACTGTCTTTAATCAGTTTGTACGCTGCCGGGGATTTGCTGTGCACGGCGATTGCCCACCTAATGACTGTCGGATGCCATCTTACTTGCCTCTTGTCTTTACACTTAAGCGCTTTTCTCTGCTCCTGCCATAGAATTTTCTGCGGCGAATCGTCCTTCAGTAGATGCTCAATTTCATCGGAAGCCTCCTCCACAACTTTTCTGATATCTTTCCCTGATTGTTCATCCAGAGAGATACACTCCTCCTTAAACATTCTTTCAATCTTCTCTTGAACTCTCTTCCTTTGTTTTTTCACCTTAAGAAGGTCCCTTTGCAAGTTTTTGGCACGGTTTATGAGTTGTTTTTTTGTTAATGTTTGTAGTGTTGCATGCGAAGATGGGCGGGCTTTCATAGGAGAAGTAAGTTTTTGTCTATTTTTCATTGAGTTGAGGTCACCTTTTTGCACAGTGCAAACTCTACACTTGTCCCCATCAAGCACAACCAGTTTGCAGTTCACACTCCTTACAGTATCAAAGGACTGATGCTTGTCTATGGTGTAACCCTTGACGTCTTTCTGCTGTAGAAACTCTACAAACTCTCGATTGCCACTGCATATGCTTGCCTGTGCTCCAATTTCTATCAGCTGCTTGATGGATACCACATCCAGGACAGTCGGTACTGCTTGGAACAACGGATGGTTTGGTTCGAGCTTCCTCCCAACAAACGTGATGTCCCATGTACAGTCATTATAAACTGTGATGCACTTTGGGATGGACATGGTCGTGGTAGTCGCCTTCAAACACACAGAAAAAAACAGCATTCGATCAGATTGCCGACTTGATGACATCCCTTGCTCCTCAGCTACCTGCTTTCCTACGCGTTGAACATCCTCCGTGTTTGAAGTGGTCTCTTCAGTGCAGATGCTACAGGTGTCATCATGTCCCTTAAAATCATGCAGTGGAATGTTCACTACAAACACCATTTTTTGCCTTTTCAAAAGTTTGAAGCGTGCTAACTTCCTTTCACAGGTCTTGCAGATGAATGGAGGGAAGATATCCGGGTCTTCATCATTTGTTTCGAGGTGAAGTGCTTCCTTGATTGTCTTCTGATGAGACTCTTTGATGTATGGCTTCCTATCAGCAGTGATTGCTGCTTTGTTACCACAAAGACGGCAGTACTGCTTCAACAAATCTCTGTGCCGGGACGCCATCATCATCTTTAAAAGACAAGAAAAAAAGGACATATTTTAATTATTGATCACAAACAAAGTCCACTCATAATAAATATGTAAAATAAAACTAAAAATAATGAAGTAATTAGTGTGATACTGCTTCTGGGGAAAAATTTTTTACTCATCTCTGTATTCTGTAGTGATGTGCCTTTATGATTTGCCACGGATAATTGTAAATTGCACCAGAATAATTCCTCTACTCTACTGATTTTTCATTTACAAAATAAAAATGTAACATGTACCAAAATCTTCATTACGCAGAGTTGATTGAAATCTGAAAAAAAAAACCTGCATAAGAAAATTAACAATGAGTACAATTTCTACGTTTTCAAATTTTGTTCATTACAATTTACATAGGTATATATTTTTTGTCAATAGTACAAATGATAGATATTACACTTTACAGTTACAATATCAACGTCTCTACAAATGTTCTTCCAAACTGAGAAATGCCGACTTGAAACTAAAATAAAATTACATTGTGCTGTGCAGCCCATGCCGCAGACAACAGATGATTGAGGAACACACACAATTCTGCATTCTCATAGAAATTCAGGTAGCCAAAATATTTGTAACAACACTTGGGCAAGTTTTGGGGCTTTGGGAGGGCAACAAATATGTTTTTTTTTTTTTTTTTAGTAATTACATACAATCTGAATGTGGAAGTGTTATTATTTATGTTGGTAATTTTAAAAGTCAAACAATTCATTAACATGTCTGCCTTCAAGGCTTCAGTCTACTTTGACTCAAGACAATATAAATATTGACAACCGAATAATAAGCCTACATTGAGAAAAAAAAATCAAATATATCGAATTCAGACTTTGCAACAGGTCAAGACGTCAAGTTCGTAACTTTAGTCAGTCCACAGACTTGCACGGCAATCCGTGGAAACTGTACGAGACGCCGCTCTTATTTGAGTGCGGCAGCTGTACAGACGGCCAGGCCCGGTCGAGGCAGTCACTTCAGGTACCCGTAACACGCATCTTCATGAGAGATGTACGCGTAGTCCCACCCAACGTGTTTCACCGTGTGTAAAATATGATCATTATTATCAATTATTCGCAAATAATAAACACATCTCGAGAGGAATTAATTTTATTTTAATGATATTGCAAACGGGAATGCAGTAACACATTTTCGAAGACGTGAAACTAGATATAATATCAATTTAACGGGGATTTCGGCAATTTTTCCGTGCATTAATAAACGATCTCGGAAAGGGACATGACGTCATCGTGCCTGAAATTCGGCAAAAAATAGAAATTTATGAATAGTTTAGATTTTTTTAGCGAGTCCGCAATCAACCGCACATCGATAAAAATAGGTCCACTCGCGAGATCGGAATATAAACTACACAATTACACCATGTACACAACGGAAAAATATGCGGAAATACTCATAAAAAAGCAAAATTTTCGCACATAAAATTCAAGGCAAATCGTACATACCTATAACGATGGGTCGATATGAAGATAATCACCAAATTCGTCAGGATTGATGAAATTGATTCGGATTTTTTTAGAGTTGTAGATCAGATCGTTGACATAAACTGCACATACACTTTGGTTATATGAGGCAAACGGATGTTTACTGCGCAATGCATTGTTGGAAGGATCTCTGATAAAATTGCTGTAGTCTGCTAGAGACATCGATGGAAATGGACCTTATTCGTCGAAAGAGGGCCAGCATTTATGCGGCGACGCTGATCGGTACAAAGGGCCTTATCGTGACAGACCGCCTGTGGCGATACGGTCGTAAAAAAGTGTGAGGGGGAAGTTAAGATTGAGGCTGCGATCCGGTCAGTGAGTAACAGGTGTTTGCCATCAAGTTTCAAGCGTCGAGTGTCCATGTGTTGTAGGTCGATGGTAC
Source organism: Echinarachnius parma (assembly GCA_037951105.1). Taxonomy (NCBI): domain Eukaryota; kingdom Metazoa; phylum Echinodermata; class Echinoidea; order Clypeasteroida; family Echinarachniidae; genus Echinarachnius; species Echinarachnius parma. Next base: position 100,767 of record JBAMJV010004289.1, read on the forward strand.
AAGTAACCTAACCAGGCGCCGCACACCGCTGATTTATACATGTGTATGTAGACTTGTACTAGTAAGTACACTAAATCTATTGTCATTTGTGGTTTACCGGTAGTGGTTTTATATTGGTGGTTACTCTGCTGGTCAAAGCCGGAAGGAATCCTCAAAATGGTAAATGCTGATGATGTTGAGGTCTAGGTTCTACCTACTAATATATTAATTATGTTATTTGTTAGTTCTACTGTCAAAGTAGCTGAGCTAACAAGTAACATTGCCTGTTCGGTCGGAAGAAAGGTAAGTGTAACTGTAACTGTAGTGTAAGTAAACAATTAAATTGTAGATTTCACATCACATCACATCAGGATACGGAAAAGGTGGAATACTCCTGTTGATTTTCCGGCCTTCTCTACGACTACATTGATTGATGCTTCATGTACGCCTATTTTAAACTTTAGTTGCTCCGCATGCATTGAGGATTTGTAACTATAATTCATTTTTGTATACTTTTTGAGGCTCCAAGACGGCAGTATCGAGAATACTGTACATACAAAATAGAGCTGATGAAGAACGTATGAAACTAAAGTGTGAACAATATGGTTTCTCTTTTCAATTAACTAAAATGTAATGCCCAGCAAAAAACACCAGCGTGTTTGATGTTGGGATTGAAACTACATTAATTCAGAAGAATGTTTGTGGAGACATTTAACATTTATTATTCAGACCTTTTTTTTTACATACATGTACATGGCCTATATATACAAAAAATTCTGACACAAAGCAATGCATTTTCATTAGAGTTTAGACTGTTTTTTGCCGACAGAAAATGAAATAAATCGTACAAGAATGTATTTCTTACCCAAATTTGTATACAATTCAGAATATGGGATCATTATCTTTGTAATCCTGGGTCGAATTTGTTTGGATGGGCAAACATATCTGCACTTTTTTAGCAATAGCTGTGTGATAGCACAGAGCCTGAAATGGCCGATACACTGTATATTAAGGCTGAGTCATGTCGGTAATTGTTGGAACCGGGTCCCGATAAACTTTTACCGGTCGGGAACCGGTATCCCGATAAATTTTTACCGTCGAAACTCGACCGGTAAAATCACGCAATCGTGCACGCATCGGCAAAAATGCACTGTTTGGGGCTTGTATTGCTCTTTTTATATGCAAATAACATTATAAATACTGAGGCTTTTATGGATTTACATATCAATCTTTACGGGAAAATAGTTACAGACTATCCAGAATTAACTCAGTTTCGCATGAAAAGTACTTTTTTTCGAAGTAAATTGGACCTAGAAATCGATCGTTTGTTCACCATTGCCCATCGCAACACGGTTCACAGAAACTTAGCCCGCTAGTCGGGCGGGGGAAACATCACATGTACGATCGCTTGTGACTGAGCCACTGCCCTCAAAAATTAAGTGGCTATAAATTAGCCTTTTCGCAATCAACACCATTTTGATATTCTACTTACATGATTTCATGGCGTTTGATAGCTGAACAGAAACAAAAATGAGCCCCATAACAATGAAAACAATTACGCAAAATATCGATAAAAAACGACTACATCGCTCCTATACGTGCCTTCGCAGTTGTTGCGATTGCAAGATCACGTGACAAAATTCTAGTACGGCCGGATTTCAAAACGACGTAGCAGCCGCCGCTTTGTGTATAATGTCAATGGACTCTTTACTTCCTGGCATGACACCCGAAACTAAATGAAGATATTTATTCATGAATATCAACTCTATAACACTGTCATTGCCTAACATATATCGAGAACAATATACATTTTCAGATAATTCAAGGAATACGATCGTTTGTTTAAAATTCAAGGATACAACTCGATTTTGATTGACAAAAATGACTCTCCTTTCTTCCTGCCGCGCCGTACATTGCACTCAAACATATGCAATTGGGCCCAATGGTTTCGTGTTTCGTATAGCTGCAGAACGAAATCAAGAACCCGATCAACTACTTAGTATTCATTTCTGACAAACTTGATATGATTTCCCCTTAGTATGGAATATCTAAAATACATTTCAATGCTTTTCTATACAAAGACAATTCTTACCCTTCATTTGAGACTGTGTTTGTTGCAGTTTACCGAGCGAAACATAGCTAGCACGGCCCGGGTGCGGCCCGGGTACAGTACGCACAATGCAGACAGTGCTTGAACTGCATGTAGCTTGATTGCATGCAATGCAGTGCGCCGCCAGCCGTGTGATTATAAGTAGCATTCGAGTTTCGAAATATGTTCGAAATATGTTCATTAAAATTCAGTTTGTTGCATTATAATGTGACAGAAATGATCGAATTTGTTGGAAATGATAGACAGATGTTGCTCTCTTTGCATAATTAGCACTGAAAGTGTCATGAAATTAATATTCTTGAATAAATATCTTCATTTAGTTTCGGGTGTCATGCCAGGAAGTAAAGGGTCCATTGACATTATACACAAAGCGGCGGCTGCTACGTCGTTTTGAAATCCGGCCGTACTAGAATTTTGTCACGTGATCTTGCAATCGCAACAACTGCGAAGGCACGTATTCGCTCATATACTTTGTGTGCAAGATACGGGTCTTTTTTTCTTACCCGAGATTCATCCGCGGCCGGTGGAACTATGTTAATACATCCGCCATAGGTTATAAGTTATAACGTATGGCGGATGTATTAACATAGTTCCACCGGCCGCGGATGAATCTCGGGTAAGAAAAAAAGACCCGTATCTTGCACACAAAGTATATGAGCGAATAGGAGCGATGTAGTCGTTTTTTATCGATATTTTGCGTAATTGTTTTCATTGTTTTGGGGCTCATTTTTGTTTCTGTTCAGCTATCAAACGCAATGAAATCATGTAAGTAGAATATCAAAACATTTTTAAATGGTGCAAATTACAAAAAAACATATTTTTAGCCACTTTTTGAATGCACTGGCTCATCAGCTGGATCATACAAAGATCCATCAGACAACTCCCCTGGAGTATCGGACTAACATTGTGTGCACATCCGCCGACAATATCGTTCAAATGACTAGCAATTTTGCGCTTCCTGTTCAATTTCTGACTGTCAAACGAAGTAATGAACCAAGAATTTCTCGAAAATAACCACTCTTTAAAGTAAATGATATCAATTGCCCCGTTTTTATTTGAATTCCGCTACATTATTGTGATCATCTTAATTTCTTTTTTAACATTTTATTTTTTAAATTTTTTTTTCGGGGCACCGTTTCCCGATATACCGAACCGGGTCCTGATTGAAACGGTCGGTAACCGGTGTGATCGACCGAACCGACTCAGCCTTACTGTATATATAGCAGGGGGTTGTATTTCCGGACATGCAAATTCACATAGGAAAAAGGTTCAAATTTTGAAAGTTGAATTGGAAAGTCGGCATTAACGGAGGATAATAAATGGATGTTTAGCAAACATTTTCCATCATTTCCCGAAGAAAATAAGCGTCCTGAGGTGTTATACGCGCGTTTTGCCGTGCACCAGTGGCAGCGCGCATGTCAATGACATTCCCATGCAAAACATTCACGTTCGGTGCGTTCGGTTAATACAACCCGCAATTTTGCGTCAGGAAGAGGCTTCTTTTTTGGAAGGGTTTACAAGAAAGTTGATTTGGAGAAAAATTGGTAAATTCTTGAAGATATTTTACATCAAATGTGTTCTTTATGAGTTTATGCTCTGCTCATATAATTTCCACTTTGATTTTATGCATCAATTGTTTGTTTTGTGCCGTCAAACTATTGGTGTCCGGCAATAGGACTCAATACCATACTAACAGTACATGTGCGTGTATATATTGCCCATTTCACATCACACAGCTGTTGCTAAAAAAGTGCCGATATTTCCTAATGTTTTGCCCATCCAAATTAAATTGACTCTTCCCCTTCTCTGGTGGCCCGAAAATTTTTTTTACTGACCCCACAATTTTATTTCATGAGTAAAATTTGTACTATTCAAAATATCACTCGTTCCTGATCAACCCTGTGATTATAGATGAAGCATGACATTGAAGAAAACAAGATTTTTTTTCATTTTGTCAATTTCAGGTTGAAAATCTGGTTGCCCGATCGGGCAACTAAAATATGGCTTTTATACATTTTTGCTGGCCCAAAGTGCAGTTTGACTGATCCCCGGGCCAGCGCGAGTGTCGAGCACTGCTCTATGCCATTGCATGGAGCATCTGTTCAATTTAAATATTTTTATATATTATATTGTAATGATTTGTTTGGTTGTTTTAAACAAAATGTACAAAATTGAATTATGACATAATTATTAAAATATACAAGATGATGCAGAAAGAAAAGCAATTGTGGTTTTATCCATTTCCTTTGACAGGAAACTCTACCAGGTGGTCACGTCTGGTTTCTAGTCCCATCCACATGAGGAAGGAAACCGCACTGCGCTTGGGAGTTCCACAAGTAAATGCCTTTCTTTCTGCCATATTTAGAGGATGTATCAATGTCATTACGCTTAAAGTTGCAACTTTGTCTTCAACAACAAGACGTTTGGTTACTTTGCTGCCTACACGAGTACAGAACTCTACATCATTGTTCGTTTCCGAGACAAGGATACAAGTTGGCAGAATTTTGGTAGCAACGCTAAAGTTTGAGACGTTATACAGCATAGTGATAGACATTTCTGTAGCATGCTGATGAAATGTCCAGGTATTTGCAATGGACCAACAGCAAGAGGAGAAGGTAATTTGTATGCAATGCACTAAGTCTCGTGGACAGGCCAATCCCACCACCGCTGGTAGTGGAAGTGGGTGTATGTATGACTTTGTGATTCTCAATTCGGACAAGGACAAGTCCCTGTCAGAGAAGTTCTTCACCATACTGGAGCAGAAATACAGACTGAAAGGATACCATGGGAAGCGAGACTGCATCCTTGGCGTGATCAAACAACGACAACTTGTCAAGACTCTGCAAACTTCAAAGTTTGTCATTGAGCTTATTTCTAAAGAGTCCTCTGAGGAACGGTCGTTCAAGAGGTTGAGGAGTATAGCGCACGAAGTAGAATGCAAGAAGGGGGAAAGTGGTCATCCGGAGGTGTTGCCGATCTTTGTGGAGATCCCGCGAGAGGAGCAACGCACCTTCACAACGACGGTTGGCAGGTCCTACGTCGATAGGAGCAACTTCTGGGAAGAGTTGGCTTCGTACATGCTGGGGATTCCTTTCCCGCTGTCCCCACGATCTCCAAACTTACCATCACAGATATCCTTCCAAGACAGCTTGAGTGCTGATGCGGCAAATAACAATTCCGTTCCCAAGAAAGAGTCTGCCAAAAAGAATTACAGGAGGAAGCACAAGATCTTCAGAGGACTCTTAAAGGCGAGACGCTCCAAACAGGAGGTCAAAAGGAAATCAAAGAAGAAACTAAAACTGAAGTCCCTGCGCAGGTTGTTGCTTTGTGTACCTGCCCGGTCAAGAACAGTCCAGGATAGTGCTAACAGCCCACCTATCAACGGGCAGTCCATGTCATCCATTGCTGCTGTGGAGTCTACTGCCAGGCAAGACAGCCTAGAAGAGGATCACAGTCAGACGTCGCGGATGGAGATCAGCAGAGCGTGACACCACGCCACTTGTAAGTACATGTATGTAATTCTCTTTTCTTGGTGCTTATTCTTTCCCCCCTTTTGGTATAGATCTCAGTTTGTATTCTTAATCAAACAGCCATGTCGAAACAATTTCTAGGCAAAGTACGGGCCATGCTTTGAAGTTGAATGGCAAACAATTGGGAAGTTTATTTTTGTACCATTTGTATTTTAGAATAGAATCATAGTACTATACTATAACTATAACTATAAGATTAAGACATTGTAAAGTGCGTATCTCACTGGCGGAGACGTCGCCGCGACTGATCAGTCGCGGTAGTCGTGGCGACGTCTCCGCCAGTGAGACCGGAAAAATGGCTTGTAATCTCACCAAGGCGACGTCTCCGATAGGTCGCCATGGGTCTCCACAAGGTTGCGGAGACGTCGCCGCGACTTCTGCCTGTCTATATATACCTAGATTTACAAGAAGATGATAAACACCTCAGTCACGTGGTCTCTAAAGCGGGTCAAGCAACATCAAGCAGTGTCGCGGAGACGTCGCCGCAACATTTCCTCTTTGTCGCTTTTGTCTCCAATAAGTCTCCGTGACGTAGCGGAGACCTGCTGGAGACTGGAAAATGTCTAAAAAAAAATCAAACATGTTTGATTTTCTTGAGACTCACCGGAGACTCGGTAGTCTCCAGAAGACGTCTCCGCGATGTCACCGCAACATTTTAGAGACGTCTCCGTGACGTCACCGCAACTGATGGAGACGTCTCCGTGACGTCTAAAAAAAATTGAACATGTTTGATTTCCCCGCGACTCCCCGGAGACCCGGCTAGTCTCCAGGAGACGTCGCGGAGACGTCTCCGCAACCAGCGGAGACTCGAGTCGCCAACAGGTCGCCAACTAGTCTCCAGCTCGGTGAGATATCACCTTAACTTGTCACAGCATGTACTTCCATGCATGCCTATGCGGGATGATTTAAGCTCTTGTTCCAATTTCCGGAACATGAATTGCTAGCTAGGCAACAGGCAATGTTTTGAAATTGAAGGACAAAAAACAACATTCATGATTTCATAGATTAGGGAAGTTTATTTTTGTACTGTTTGTTCTTTTGGAATTATACTCATTGAGACATTGTAACTTAGATCTGTCACAGCATGTACCACTGTGCATGCCTCTTCTTCTTCTAGAGATTCTGCTCAAGAGTATAGGACCTTAACCAGTTCCCTACGAGTTACTGAAATCTACATAGACTTTGTACATGACCCACTCGGTTCCCGTAGTCAAGGGCTTAATGTTCACACACCTCTTCTCATGGCTCTTCTTTTGAAGTCTCATAAATTCTTAACAGAATCCAACATCATGATGCATTTAATTCCTTCCTATTGATTTATTCCCTCTTATTGTTCCTTCTACTACCAGTCAGGGCAAGCTATTGTGTCTGTTTGCCACCCATTTCCTCTTTATGTTCTGCAGTGTTTGAAATTAGCATAGGCCCGCTGGCCCGGGGCCACTAAAAATTAGTTTCGGGCCACCAAATTTCATTGATCCTAAATTCTACTGGCCCGTTCGGGCAACCAAATTTAACAGAATTATTCGTTATATTTTCTTTGTTTGGGTCCACCAGATTTAGGTTTTGGGCTACTCAAAGTTGAGCAATCTTGTTTTTACTTGCCCGACTGGGCCACAAGACAAAAAAGTTAATTTCTAGCATTGATGTTCTGTTATGATTTTGATCAGTTTCCGCTCTTCTCCAACTCTCTCTAACACCTTTTCATTGTTGACTTGATTCTATTTAAATCCATTTGAACTTCAAAATGCGTCTCCAACACCACTTAGAAAGCCTCCAATATGTTGATGTCAACCACCAACAGGAAAAATACACACTAGATGCAGGATGATTTAAGCTCTTGTTCCGATTTCTGGAACAATCTCAAGGACCAAAACATCATTCACAATTTCTAAGATTTGGGAAGTTGATTAATTGTAATTTAGATCCGTCACAGCATGTACAAGTTTCCGTGAATGCCTTTGCGGGATGATTAGGCTCTTGTTCCCTTTTCCTGAATAATCGCTAGGCAACGGGTGATGCTTTAAAATTGTAGGACCAAAAACACCATTCACAGTTTCCATGATTTGGGAAGTTTATTTTTGTATCATTTGTTCTCTTTTGGGAACAGTCGCTAGGCAACAGGAAATCATTTTAAAACTGAAGGACAAAGAACACCATATATTCAACAATTTCCGCAAGTTTATTTTGACACCATTTGTTCATTTAGAAAAAAACATTAACGCATTGCCTACTGATGGGTCAGGACTGTATTAACTCTATGGAGATTGCAAAATCTAGTAGGGAACAGGTTAATTAATTTTGTTTGAAAAAATGTTAAATGTTGCACCATATACAATGTACTTCACAAATGATGACTGCTAGATGTGGGCCGCAGTGCTACATGTAACTTTGACCATACATTTACAAGTGATAATGCAGGGCTCGACACTAACACTAGTCCCGTTACCCGGGGCAAGTAAAAATTGATGTCGGGCAAGCAAAATTTCATAAATGGCCTAGTTTGGTTGCCCGATCGGGCAACTAACATCAGACCTGTTCAACTACGAGACAAAATGTAATTCCTTTGCATGTTAATCTCATCTAGAAACAAGAGAATCACATTTATTTTTGTTCACATTTGCAGGCAAATACCATTTGAAAATTAATGATTTTCCTTGCCCGAACAGGCAAGTAGAACAAAATGTTAGTGTGGAGGCTTGGATAATGTCACCATTAAGTATTGTCTAAAGTCCAAAGTCTGATTTGCATTCAATTTAGTAACATGAATAATCGCCCATCAATGTAAATATTAGTTTCATTTTAGAACTATATAGATGCACACGTATTTATTGTGCATTGTATAGTTGTATTCACGTCCACAGAAGAACTATTGAACTGTGCCAATTCTTGCGTATGTTGACTCCAATGCATTGTATGATGGAGTAGATAAAAACGGACGAACTTTTCCAACCAGGAAATACTATCTTATATTTAGCTTTCCCTTTCCCATAGTATAAGAAAAAATATTATATTTAATTAAACATTGACAATTGATGCGAACATTCATTGGTGTATCCAGGAATTTTCAATGGGGGGGGGGGGGGGGGGGGCTTCAACCTGCGATTGCATAAGCGTGAGCCGATTCTGGTGGGGTGCAGGGGGCAGAGCCCCTGGAAGCTTTTGGATGTTATCTTTTCAAAGCCCCAAAATAAAAAACTACAGGCTAACAAGCAAGCAACAAGCAAAACAAAAAATCTGGCCTGATGGAGCATGGGATCGGCTCGGGCCATGAAGCCCCCCCTAGCTATGCCACCTGCTTACATTGATTAATACATTAATTATGTGATAAAATACCAGTGTAGATGATCTTGTCATTTTCTAATTTGAATTCCTTAAATTTATGGTAAATCTTCTATCACAATTTTTGCTTCATGACCATATAAATTATATTCTCACCTCTGATGATTATGATTTTACAATAATCTGCAATATAATGTACAATAAAAAATCAATAAACATTCATTTTTGACCTGATTTATGTGATTTTTCATACAAGCTATACATATCATTGATACACGTCTATACTCCCATACACCATACAGCTTGTGTGTGTGTCTCAACTATAAATCTATCTCCATTATGATGTTGTGTCCGTCTCTAGGTCATAATTGCTCTGAACTAATGTACTTAGCCTGACATCATGTGGGGAAAAAACTATTTTAGATGTAATTAAGCTATTCTAGTTGTTAAAATGATCCATTACATGTAACTTTAGTTTATGAAATGTTTCCAATAGTGATATTTGAGACTTCAGTCATATTTACCAATATCATTTACGATTCTCCTGAATGTCTGACAGTTTCACAGAAAAAGAACACTGTTTAACAGGGTAGGAAATATACGGGGGCTGAGGGCGATATTTCCCCCATAATTTTCAAAATAGCCCCCTGAAATCAGTCGGTAGCCCCTAATATTACCGTAGGGTATTATGCAAAATATTTTGTGATATCAATCAGATTGAAAAAGTAGCCCCCTAAAATGAAAACAGTAAAAACTGTTACCGCGTAACATTTATGTTAGATTTTATCACTGTCTATTGATTTTGACTACAATCAAAAAGCGTTCTGGAACGCTTTTCAGTTCAATCATAAATATCTCCAAAATTAGGAGCATTTGACAAATTAAATCCTGTTTCATCCTTCCTTTACCATTTATAAGCCAAAAAACAAGGTACAGGAGAAACTGGAAAGCTCTATTTGATTTTGTTTGCATTTGACAAATTTAACGGGTGCCTTCTTCTCTCAGACCTCTAGATGATTTTCCATGTCTTCCTTATATTCTGTTAAGTATGTAAATAGCAAAAATGGATATTGGATCGTTAGTATGTATGCTCACTAAAACTATTCAGACTTGTATATCAACTAATATGACTTGCACATTTTGTTAGTAATTGTGTCTCTTTTCATAACATAAAAAATGTATCCATTAAAATTGTTTTGGAATGAAGTATTTGATTTTTTTTAAAAGTTGTAATGTACACTGGATGTGACTATAACTTTCACATTTGATCTGTGTCACACTTTGGTCTTGTTATATCCTATTCACAGCCATTTTTTATTGATATATATGAGAGATGTATTAACCACATATTCTATATCAGGGATACATCCTTCTCATGGTGTATCGTTACATTATTGTACTTCCTGGTCATTTGATTAAGAAACTTGTCAAAATAAACAGATGAATGCTTAAAATAGAACACTCGATAGAAGTGCATTGGAATGGATTGGTATTGTGTGTGAAGAGTTTACAGAGTCACGACCCGGTATTAGAGGAATTAATTGCTGAAGGGGAGATTGAATTTTGAACATATTATATAAACAAATAATATAGCGGTTGGTCTACAATGTATCACATTGATAAATGTTATGTTTTACATAATTAATCTAGTGTATCCTTCTTGAGACATGTTGATTGTTGATACTAGTTTAAAGGGATCTAGTAACATTGTCCAAATCCTCATAATCCAATTGGAATTCTAGCGGTTCCCTCATATCTTGTTGTAATCGTATTAACAATTGGAAGCTTGGGAAAGAATTTTGTTTTTTTCAAATTTTCCATTCGTTAAAAAGATATTTACGTTTGAAGTGTTCAGATGTTGTAACTATCCACTGGATAGTCGTAACTGTACAAAGTCAGTGCAATGAGTTAGTGAATTTCACTTTGCATTTTTGTTCAGAATTACTCAGCCATATACATGTAATGTCCATTTAAAGGGGACCACCAGGCAAAGAACAACACATACAATGTAATTATATGTTTTGGTACCGTTTTGTGATATCAAATAGATACCCAACATTTTGCGAAGGGTTGTGTAATTCATAAACAAAGCAATTAATTACCACCACTTACGGAACCACTATTATTTCCTAGTTCCGTACGGGCCAAACATTTGCGAGTGCGCCAATGCTATTCACGCGTACGTTTGGAGACAATAGAATCCCGGACGATTCGTTCGCTCTGGACAAAGTAGTCTTTGTATATATGCAGACCCAGTAACGCATGCTTTAGAATGGTGATGCGTTTTCCAATTTTTTTTTATTTTTTTTCTGGAAACATATTTTTGTGAACTTGTTGATGGAATGGACTACTAAAGATGTTACCTTTCATTTATAAGAATACTATTTTTGGGTGGTGGTACCCTTTAACTTGAAATTTTCACACCCAGTGGACATATATCAGATAACAACAATATACATTGTATCAACCATTTATCACTTTTTGCACACATTCAGAGTATCTGTTCGCGTGAACAATCTGGGATAAAATTTGACATAAATTTTCACTGTTAATGGATCACTTTAATGTATAATTCAATTTTGGAAGTCATTGAAAAAGTTTGAAATTATTTTGTTTCATTGTGGCCTGGGCAAGTAAAATGTAGACTACATTTACATGTATACATACATGTATAAAGCTTGGTGGCCCAAAACTGGAATTATAATCATAACAAAAACAATAGTATTTTATATCATCTGACTTAGTAAAATACGCGTCGTTGATTGGCTAAACACGGTCACATGACTGGGGTGTCAATTTGGTATGACACCATGGCCAGAGAGTTATGGCACCCCTCTGGCCCGCGCTGCAAAAGAGATTGCATTATGACGTCACAATGAGAACCAAAGGTACACGTATAATCGACACGTACCGTATGTTGTTTTTGACTGATTTCATTTTCAAATGCATGAATTTGTATTAGCCCGCGGATTTAGCCAGATGATATAACACTTGTTAACTTTGTTGTCGGGGAAAATCACAGAATGTTCCCTCAGGATTTAAAATGCTATTTGGTGAAGAAAATAAGTCCCTCGACTTCGTCTCGGGACTTATAATTTTCCCTCAATAGCATTTAAAATCCCTTGGATGGAACATTCCGTGATATTCCCTCCACCACCAGTTAACAACTGTATAATGTCAGGGTGACAACATGATACATTGTTTCCAAATGGGGAGTGGGGGTGGGGGGGGGGGGGGGGGGGGGTGTATGCCGGCTCGGGTCTCTGCCAGTCACATGCAACAACATGTCATTTGTTATTGATCCTCATTTTCACAAAGGAAGTGGATGTAACTTGATGCAAGTCCTGTGTGGATATTTTGTATCCTGCTCAGAAAGGATGTACCTCAAGGTTATAGATGGATCACTCTTTATTTCTTTAATTGCTAACACATATTTAAAGCCAAAATAACAGTATTGGGAAACGCCCATTTGGACAATGTTACTAGATCCCTTTAAATTAAACCGCATGCTCGCTGCGTGCACAACCTATGGCAAATGCTGCCATTTGACTCCGTATGCGAACGAGCGTATAGATGTAGCCAGACTAGACGGGCCAAACTGGCGGTGAATTTAGGCCCAATGTCAGCGGCATGCAAACACGTTTCAACTGATATTTCTGCGTTTTAACGATACTAAGGTTCAGATTTTTCCACACAAGCACTTTTTTTATACGTAATCAACAATACTGATCAATTAGTTTGGCCATTAAAGATACTTTTGGTAACTTTCCAAATACTATTATTTGGCTTTAGTTTAAAGGAGTAGTACAGTTTTGGTAAGGCTGAACTTTAGTACCGGTAACCAAAACCTGCACAGTAAAATTACAAACTAATAGTTATAACTCCACCATGCTCGAAAGGTATACAAAATTACAAATGACTAAGTAAAAAGCCTGTTATCATTCAAAAAGAGCCATTAAAACACAAGAGGGTGCTCTCTAAAAAGGCATTGGTTTCAACCATTTTTCATACAAAATTATGCATGTGATGTTTTGTTGAAATAATGATTAAATAGAGAGATCATCAACAACTATTTAAAAACCGCTTTTGACAATTTTGGAAAAAGTGTAAGCATTTTTTGAATAAAAAAAAAAAAACATCAAAATTTATATATTTATTGATATTTCAGCCATTTCTGAACCGATTTTAACCAAACAAAGTTTATTCTGCCATTAAAATTGTATGTTCTTTCAAATTCGACACTCAGTTTTTCATTACCTCACAAAAAAATTGTGTTGTGCAGGGCCCTCTCTACCAAAACTGAACTACCCCTTTAAAGTTGCCCAACCATCAAAAGGGAACACAAATTGATGTTTAGACTTCCTATGTTTTTGTTTTCATGGAGATTCCACATATGGTAAGGATTTTTCTTTGAAAACATGAATTTTAAAGAATATTTAACTCCACAATCTCAACTGGGAGAGCCCCCTCAAACATTTGCCCCAATGCTGTCTGCACTAAGTAATTAATACACAAAAGGCTTTAGATATTATTGCAGGCCGATTTTCTAATTTATGTGTACAGATAAATCCAAGTTAAAAGGGGCCACAAAAGGCTTAAAAACTGGTGGCACTTAACATGTCATCTTCCATTATTGTAGTAATTATAAAACACAAGCTCAAATATTGACCAAATTTTTGCAGAGCTACAGTGTACATGTAATTAAACCATTACATATGGAATACTTGCAATGGAGAGAAATTACTTTTAAACCATTATTCACTGTGCTTCATATTGCCAAAAGTTGTATAAGAAGTTTTGCATAGCAATTTCGATTTGAGCCACAGATCCTTCAGAAAATAATGATATCTTGCACTGGGCTATAATAACTGACTCATTTGCTTTAAAACACAGATCTATGTTGAACACTGTTACAATCTTTATGATATTTGTGCAGCCTCTCTTTTTTCTTGCTGGCCAACATGGAAACAATTCACAATAGTTTGTACAAACCTTGTATTGTACAAATATGCAGGCAGTTAGAGGTAAACCAAGCCAATTTAAAATGACTTTCATAAGAAACCAAACATAGAAAGCAGTCACGAGTAATTCTCTGGAAAAAATTAATATACTTGAGTATCTCTTTAATTCAGTTTCATTTCCCATCTACCACATGATTTATGAGCAGCCAATATCCTTATTAGTTGGTAAATGAGCATGCATTAAAATATTCATAGTAACCTATACACATTTGTATCTGTTTTGTTTTGATATGAATCCACCTTTTTTTTTAATAATACAGTTGTTTTTTAGAAAATATGTAATTGTATTTTGGGGTTTAATTTATTGAAGGAAATAGTTTGAAGTTATCAAAAGCATGTTATTTCATTATGGATGCTAAAATGTCACCCTCAAACCAGTAAGTGAGTAAATGGGAGGGAATTATACAATTTGATGTTAAGAATATAGAACATAGAATACTGTCTTTGTATAAATTTACTTAATTTATTACAAGATAATTTAGCAATATTTGCTGATCGATGAATAAAATCTTCAACATTAAAATTCAGTGTAAAGTTTTACTTATATATGAATTTACATATGATATTCCTCTCTTCACATTCTAAACATATTTAGAATATTATACCATGCATGTCTATTAAAGATTTGTTCTTCTTCTTTCTCTTCCGTTTCCTTCAGATAACACAAGGTGAGGATACCTCGTCACCTCTTCAGTGCAATATCACCAATATTTGGTCAGAGCTTCATGAATTAATTAGCCGACCGCTTCGCAGTGCCAAAGCTTCATTGATGAGATTAGAAACTTGAGGACAAGTCTGTCGGCTCTGCAACATTTTGCCCTTTGACCCTTGCAGATAAGAAATTCTACTTCACGCAATAGTTGTACTGATGAATCATTTTTGTCTCTATCGCTAATTGATTAAACAGACTGTGCTACTTGTATCGAGAGATTAACATCTAGAGACAGGTTAGACTGGCTTCTAACCACAGAATATCCGGAGCTGTCGTCGTTATTATAGCGTTGCTGTTGAGGAGTGGTCTTCACTATTCAAGTGCTGTACGTCTCTCGGTGACTAACTTTGTCCATTGTTTACAAAGCGAAAGTATATGTAGGAAGGTCAACGTTTATTTAGCATTAAAAAAGCGAGGATTATGAGTTGCGCTCAGTTTTGTTAAACGATTGTTAGGGGGGGGAAAAGGACAATCACTCTCATTTCATAGAAAATCAGAAATGAGTCAGTGCGGCTGTGAATCATAGTGCATAACATTTCCATAGTGTTTGCACCAGTTTTCAGTATAAACCGATTGCAGACATTCTGACTGATCATACTGTATTTGAAGGCTCTAGCAGCAGTGTGATAAATGCGATTTCATACGTTCCTCATGTATTATTTCATGTGATGTCAACGAGCTGGTCTTGTTGATTTGACAGAAAGCTGAACTTCTTTTGGAGGAATGTACAGATCTAATTTTATCGTTGATAGAACTTCAGAATGAACTAAAAAGTTCTTAATTTCAATATGGAAATGGATTACAGACGCGTGGTATGGCTAGACGGGTCTCCATAAGATGAGTTCCAGTGACTTACTATCGCCAGCAGTTGATTCTCACTCTCAATCGCTGGTAGCATCTGAAGGCCCCATCATGCCTCCACGTTGCTTCGTGTCCAGTGTGGACTCCAATGAGAATTCGCAAACACAGTGCAATTTAGAGGGTTCTGGTGAAACGAAAGAGTTTGACTTTCTGGTTTGGCACGGTCCCAGTGACCGTGGCCAGGCCGACCGCATCTACGCAGAGCTGGAAGGGAAGGGGCTGAGTGGATACATCGCTGAGCGGGACAGGGTGCTGGGTCAGTACAAACTGAACGCCATGGAAGAGGCCATCAAGAACACGGCCTATATCATTCTCCTGCTGTCCAAGGAAGCGCTGTCCTGCACGGAGTTCACCCGCAAGATGCACACCTCTGTCACCATGAAACAAGACAGGGTGATTCCGATCTATATCGGGATGAGGAAAGGGGAGGGTCCGCGGCTGCTGAACCACCATGTGGACATCCAGTACAAGGATGCTGAGTCCCTCTGGATGCGGCTGCACAACTCTATCGCCAGGCCAAAGAAGCCCATGGAGAACACCATGGACAGGGTGTTGGGGCCATCAAAGCCCTTTAAGAAAGACTCCAGACCAGCAAACTCTTCGCCTTTACCACAAAGTAGGACTAAGGCCATCAAAGTGGTTCCAGGTCCACCCAAACCGCGGCCAAAACCGGATAAGAAAAGCGAGGGCAGGAGTGGCTGGTCCTTATTCCGAACCAGGAAGAAAGAACCAGAGGAACCTCAAGATATTCCAT
Organism: Echinarachnius parma; assembly: GCA_037951105.1. Taxonomy (NCBI): domain Eukaryota; kingdom Metazoa; phylum Echinodermata; class Echinoidea; order Clypeasteroida; family Echinarachniidae; genus Echinarachnius; species Echinarachnius parma. The sequence continues at coordinate 117,013 of JBAMJV010004289.1, forward strand.
TACAAGTAGTATCAACTAAAAGACAAAATAATGGGGCCGTGTCCCATTAGGGATTATATTTTGAGTCAGTTTTCCATGGAAGCTAGTGTATAAACGTACTTCAATCTTAACATTTGGTCAGTGTTTCATTATTGTGAGGCTATGTGCAGTTCATTCAAAATGGATAGACAATGGGCCAGTTCGTATTCCAAAGGCCAGTATCTATACATTGACACGGGACATTTGATTGTAGGCCATATTACTATCAGAGGTCCAGCCAGACCTTAATTTTCTTGGTTGAGAAAGAGCCGGGCGCTAAGTCCCTTTTGTACCTCAGAGATAATCATGTTTTAAGCTTGGGAGCGTTGTAGAAACCCAATATAGCTCTCTTTGATTTTGAATAAGTATTCCCAGAATAAGACAAATTTATTATGATTCAAAAATGTGTAATCGCATAAAGACGGCTCAGGGCCCCGTTTCATGAAACTGTTGCAATTGTAACTACCATGGCAACAGCTGCAATTCTGCATGCTAATTGGCTGTTGACCTACTATATACAATAATTGGACACTTATAAAAATTGCAACAGTTTTATGAAACAGGGCACTGGTCTGCAAGATGGTATGTAGATTTCAACTTACTTTTCGCCCTTCTCACTCCCAGCTCGACAATTTGATCATGTGCCTTACTGCTGTTTGTAAGTAACTATTCAAGAATGCAAAGAAGTTGACAAGGTGGAATACAACAAATATTTTTAAAGTGTTTGCCTCGTGAATTGACCTTGTTTGTGTACTAGATTGTATTTCCTCGTTTGTCAATTCCATCGTCATAGTGCTCATAGATTTCATCATGTTTTTACTTTTGAGCTGCAGTTTGGAAAAGCAGTGAAACACATCCTGATGTTTTAAAATGATTAGAGAAATGGAAAATGGCATGAAAGCTTACTTGTCAGTTTTCAAGTATGATATAGTGAGATATGTTGTCACCTTTTGAGCAAATACCATCATTCAAAAAGTTTATCTAGATATTTTTGTAATAATTAAAGTAATCAAGGTATTGATATACATGTGTATCACTTTTCAAATGAGCTGAAATTGTTCTTAGATTTGTCGAGCACAATTTGTGAAGTGATAGGCATGCTGTTTATTGAAGCCCAAATACATGATATATACCAAATTTAAACAAATCAACCAATAATTGAAAACAGACCACTGTGCCAAGCCTCTTTCCTAACAAAATTGTTTTGAATTGGAGGTACCAACTATGCTGTTTATCAATGAACTCGAGAAATACATGTGCATGCATCTATCTAGAGGTACATTATGTATGATTTTATGAACTTGTATCATCCAAAATTTACTGCCATTGTACTTAGTTTTATTTGTTTGCACAGATTTGTCAAGATGCACTAACCAATCTGGTAATAGGTGCATTGTAAATAAGATGATATATCACTAGGGGAAAAAATATATGTCATTATATCCCTGAATTGTGTTAATTGACACAATATGACAGTGGATATATTGATGAAGAGCTTTAGTATACTATACATCACATTTATAGGAATCCTGAAACATATTTTGTTCACCACTCATCTTCCTCAGTTGCTGATTACTACTCAAAAATTTGGTTTCAATATGAAATGAAACAAATTTTGAAAGTGATTATTGCGTTGATGTAGTTTTGTGCTGTATAGAAGCTTACGGCTGCTAGTATTTAGTGCTGTGCTGTGTTGCCATGTTTATTTATT
>JBAMJV010004290.1:0-95681 GCA_037951105.1 Echinarachnius parma
TTTACCCACGGTGACGGAACATACACTCGTAATCAATCCGTGGTACGTGAGGTGCTCTTTCTGCTACCTCGGGAGCCATGCATTCTGGCAGCCATATGGCGCACTCAACGCTATACGAATACAATTGCTTGGCTGTATACAATTATGATCTAATTCTTCCAGGTCCCAATTTATATAGAGAGGGCATCAAATACATACATGATATTAAGGATGAGGCGTCTTGTTCAAGGAAACAGAGGCCTGCATGGTTGGCAATTTAAGCAACGACCTTCTATCATATAAGAGAACTATCATTATGGTCTAAATTATTATAAGACTGAATGCACATATATTTTTAAACGGAAACTTGCAAGATTGTATCAAATTGTATTCTCGCGATGAAGGAAACGGTGCGTCTATTTTTTCAACAAAAAACATGACAAGGAATACGATATTGGATTATTCAATCATTTTCCTTCATTTAATCAAAAAAAGACCTTTTTATTTTGTAAGAGAACGACTGAAAGTTACACGGGCCACACCTGTATTTACCGGGCTCATAATAAGCATGGAAGTCTAAATAATAGGCTAATCGAAATAGGAATATCAATGGGACTAAACAATTTATTCGTAAACAGGAAAAAGCATGACTTCGTTTGAATATGTCTTCTTGGAACCCATATTACTCAACTTTTTGTTTTGTGAGGAGCAAAACAAAAGAATAAATTTGCAATTATTGATTGAGCAAAACAAAAGAATAAACTTGCAATTAATGATTGACCTAATAAATGAAGAACTGAAGTCGTATGAGCCACACCTGAATTAATCGGTCTGATATTTTAAGCAAGAAGATCTAAATAAAGTCTTATCGAAATGACGATCAATTAGACCGAATCGTTAACAGGAAATATCATGACGGTTTACAATATGTCTTCTTGCGACCCACACATTCATCAACCGTAAGGGAACGATGCGTCTTTTTTTCATCGGGAGAGAAAAAAACATACAAATATATACATGAAATATGGTATCTAGCTTGCAAAAAAAAAAACGGTTGAAGTCTTAGTTCATACCTTGAGGGAGACAGAAGTCATAATTATGAGCCACACCACAGTATAACGCGAGCTAATTTTAAACAAGAAATCTAAATATGGTCGAAATGAGTATCAATTAGACAATAAATCATGGCGATTTATTTTGTAATCAGGAAATAACATGGTTGTATAATTGCATTCTCGTGACCCGTACTATAATAACATCAACATCCGAAGGAAAAGATCCGAGCATTTTAGACAGTAATGTCATTATGATTATAATACATAGGGATGTTACGATCCGAACACTTACGGTTCGGGTGTGTAGAACGGATCAGATGAGTGGCGGACGTACTGCGTGCAGTGAAATAACCGGAACGCCAAACCGGCTAGGAAGTCTCGCGATGACAGATAACCGGCTACCGGCCTAATCTGGAATCCGGTCCGTTCTGTCAAAGTTAAATGAGAATGATTGGGGTATCAAATATTTGTCAAGAATATATTTTCAAAAAAGGCATGAAAAAAAGTAAGTCTACATCTAATTTAGATAAATCTTTTTTAAGAAGGCATAATTCATAATTTGTATTGTTGTCATTTTTTGTGTTCGGCGTGAGTGCCCACCTGGGCCCCGGCCCCCCGTAGATACGCCACATGACTGCTGAATGATAGTAGACCGTATTGAACAACACATATTTCTATGTCGCATATTTTAAAGTTGTTTATTTAATTTGTCAAATTCTACCGAAATCACTTGGAGATTTCACATTTCCCTATACATTGTTGTTTGGCAAATGGTTAGCAGAAGAATAAAAAGGGTTTGTATTTTTTCAAATGTCTCTCTTATGTTGGTGACATTTATGATTAAATTAAAAGCGTTCCGGAATGCGTATCGATTGTGGTATAAAAGTCAATGGACAATGGGTTAAATAGTCTGACTTCAACTGTCACCTTTTGTCAGACGGTTAAACAGTCATCCGTTTCTTTTCTAATAAACTTTCACACATCATTCAGATGAATCTTCCGATTATAATGCTAATTGAAGTCTCAAATATCACTTTTGAAAAATATTATGAAGTTAATGGCCGGAACACGTACCTTAAGTGTTATTTTTATGTAGGATCTTCTGGAAACATATATGATAGTTTTAATATTAATAATTACCTTTTAAAAACCGTGAAACATCTTCTAGCTGAGGTATCTTGTTCACGCTGCGAGTAAAATTGAAGAAAGAAATACGAACATAAATAACAAGTTTAACCAAATATGTAGATATATTAAAACACTGTAATTAAGTAACAACAATGTTGGTATTAATATAATTAATGACAAATGTATGTAAGTTAGATCATTATGAATAATGACATGAATATAATTATTACAACCACTGCACACAAAAAACTATGTTGTGGTCAATGTTTCTGAAAATAAATTTGTTGGCTCTCTGGCATCTTCATCGGGAGCAATATACAAATCAATGTTTCGTACAATATTGGGTATAATCATATTACACAACAAAAAGAATATAAATGAACATGTGATTGAATGCATGAATGAATGACCAAATTAATGATAAAATGAATGCATGAATTAATAAATGAATACATTTTAATGGGAATACACGGGCCTGTTACTGATACGAAATCATTCAATCAATTCAATCATTCAAGAAACGTGTGCATCAGCGCCATCTGCAGAAGACATGAAAACAGTATCTGAGGGCATTCAGACAACTTTAGCTGCAGCTGTGAACCATTGATTGGCCTATGAGGCATATCGCGCACATTTGCCTATATTTGAGTTTGATTTATATCTCGCTTAATGGGCTATAATTCACTATATAGCTTATACTAAACCATATTCATGTAGGATAATAAAATAATAAAATAGATATTGACGCTCAAAGTTTAAAGGGCAATGAAACTATGGCTTTCGGCTATTATTATCGTTTAGAGGGTGAACAGACATTTTATTTGATACATAACTTGGCAATTTTGGCCTCCTGGATCCCATGAAATCCTTACGTGAACATACCCACATTTTACTAATTCTTACGGCGGCAAAAGGTGATGGGAGCGGCCATGTTCTTGTAATTGCCCGACATGCTTTGCAAACTATGACGAGTGCGCTACGGGCCGAACAAAAAGCTTTTCACTGATGTACAGACTCGTCAAAGCAGTACAAGGATTCAGACAATGGTAACAATAGGTCCTATTGAAATGCATTAGTGCATATCACTGACCATAAGTCCGCACACACTTAATAATGGCGGCCTCCAGTGTTCGCATGAATAGTGGTATATAAGCCCGATAGAGTTTTCACATATTTCTCCCAAAGCAGAAATCTGAGTCGGAGTTATGTTATATATAATAAAAAGGCATATTACGATATAATTATCAAGTAGGATAAACTCTATTCTTGAGTTGCATTGCCCTTTAATAGCGGAAATGCAGAATATTACGCAATTGCGGGTTAAACAAGACTTCAGATTTTGACTTTGAACCATGTTAAGTTTATCTTTCTTGGCATAATATCAATACAATTTTTCATAACAAATACAATGAATATAATATTAAATACAAATACACTTTAGGTGACTCGTAAGTACTCTTTTTTTCATCTTGTTCAAATATTATCAGCCCCTTTAGCACCTTATCAGCACCCTATTACCCGATTAGCTGCACAAAACAAACACAAATACTCATACTAGGGAATCATTCATCAGTCAAATTGAGCGCGTGGTCCTTGGCAGTTTCCATTTCATTCAGGAGTCAGGACACACCCACCATTGGCTCAATACAGCAATACACGTTACTCTGTGATCTTTTTGACACGGAAATATTGGTAAGTTCTAAACAAATTTAGGCCTAAGATTTCCTTCATATACGTACGTAATGTCCAATAATTATTTTTGGACATTCCATATAAAAGATTTAATTATTGGTTTATAAAACGAGCACTCATTTTTTCATTTAAAATCTGATAATATATCTAATTATAAATATATTTTAAACGAAAGGGAAATTTGAAAATCCGAAACCTGTCCCATGCTTTTATTGTTAATACGAATACAACAAGTTATAAGGGAACCGCTAGAATTCCAATTCGAATTTGAGGACATTGATAATATTACTAAGTCCCTTTAATAGAGGAAATGCATGAATTAAGCAATTGCGGGTTAAACAAAACTTCATCTTATGACTTTGAACCATGTAACTTTATCTTTCTTGGCGGCATAATATCAATACAAATTGTTCATAACAAATACAATGAATATAGTTTTTAATACAAATACACTTTAGATATTCGTGACTCGTAAGTACTCTTTGTTACTCTTGTTCAAACATGTACCTTTACCCCATCAGCTGCACAAAAGTAAGGATCGTTACAAAACAAACACACATAATCATACTAGGAATCATTCGGCAGTCCAAATCAAGCGCGTGGTCCTTGACAGTTTCCATTTCATTCAGGACAAACACCCACCATTGGCTCAATACAACAATTACCGTTATTTTGTGATCTTTTTTACATCTGAAAAATTAGTAAGTTTCATCTTCATTTAGGCCTAATATTTCCTTCTTATATTGTTCAAAGTATTCTATTGACACCCCCTATATAATATTGATATATTGGTTTATACAAAGAGCGCCTATGTTGCCATTTAACTTCTGACCAGAAGGCGCGTAGAAGTCGACCTATGTCTAGAAAGCAGGAAATAGCTTTGATAGCTCAGTCAATAGAGCATCGACTAGCAATTCAGAGGTCTCTGGTTCGAGTTCCGCTACAATCATCCTTTCTTTTCATTTTACAATGACGCTTATACAACAACATGGACAAATTAAATATTAATAATAAATTATTTATAGCATTGTGCACCAAATTACCCTCGTATAATAAACATGATCAACTACTCGCTTTATTTTGTCAAAAGGAAATGTAAAACAAGAAAATCATGCTTGTCCACATTGCAGGTTCCACCATGGCCATCACTTGGGACTCTTGATGGCCATCGTGTTCGAGATGTTCGAGATGTATGCTCGAGTCCTTTGTGTACCTCCAAGCCATTACTTCACGGAAGGTGAAGATGCCACAATCATCTTCTCACAGGCTCTGGATCCAGACACACCTATAGAGGCGTATGTATGGTCTCTTCAGTATGCTCACAAATTTCGCCCATTCTACATACATTTTGGCGTGCATGATGCAGTTGGAACATATTATACGGACATGCTCGAAACACCAGAACAGCGTGACCGGATTTCAGTGTCAGTCGAAAGTAGTGAAGGTGTTCTATCAGTTAACTTTTTAATCAGGCGTGTTTTGAAATCTGACTCTGCAACGTATTTACTAACTGTTGCAAAAAAGGGTAGTGTGCAAGCAAGTTTCGTAAAAGAAGCCCATCTTCATGTCCTATCCAGTCATGGGGATAAATTTGCGCCGAGAAATGATGACACTTTCCGAGGAGAAAGCAATTTCTGTACTGTTGCCTACACTGCCTCACAGGTGATAACCTGGCGATATGTGAGGTTCTCTGCCATTGGGGAAGCGGGAACATTTTATTGCTATTATCTAGACCCTTCAAGTGGGGAGTTTATCACAGGGCATGTATTTCATAAGAACAATTCGTACGATAAGATAGTCATGGTAGATGTTGGCAGTAGTTATTACTGCTGTATGCATTCTCCGTATCGAGAAAGATGTGAATATTATGAATTCGGTAGTACCGGCGACCTTACGTTGTTTGGTGAAATTCAACAAGAATTAGATTACACTCCGTTGAGGAAACCGTCCACAACACCTGGTACTGACACGACTGATCTGAGTTTTGGTTCCCAAAGCACATCCCATGTGCCGCCTGAAGCGAAGATGGAAAACTTGATTGTCGTGTATATGGCGTTATCAATTCCAATTGTGTATATTATTCTATTGATTGTTACTGTTAACATGTGTCTTCATATAAAGAGTCAGTGGAACACGCAACATTCACCAAAGAGCGCAGACAGGCGCGCCGGAAGCAGTTTTGGATTGGGGGGGCAAAACCCTAAGGGGGCTCACGATTTATGTCTTTAGGGGCTCATGCCCAACCGCACTCACAGGCAGTGGCGTAGCGACGGGGGGGGGGGGGGGGGGTGGGGCAGGGGCGGATCTAGCTTTTTGCTAAGGGGGGGGGTTTGACCCAATGACGATGCAGAGCATCGTCCAGCGGAAATTTAGTTTTTTGCTATTTTGAACCCCCCTAAGTGATTTTTGTGCACCTTTTTTCACTTTCGTCAACGAGCCGCGAAGCGGCGAATTTTTTTTGCTATTTTGAATCCCCGTAAGTGATTTTTTTTTCACCTTTTTTTAACTTTCGTCCACAAGCCGCGAAGCGGCGATTTTTTTTGCTATTTTGAACCCCCGTAAGTGATTTCTTGTCACTTTTTGTTTACTTTCGTCCACGAGCCGTGAATTATTTTCGCTATTTTGAACCCCCGTAGGTGATTTTGTTTCACTTTTTGTTTCACTTTTTTCACTGATACATTTTCACTTGGCAGACCAAGGGGGGGGGGGGGGGGGGTTAAACCCCCTAACCCCCCCCCCCCCGTAGATCCGCCACTGAGGGTGGGGGGAGGGCACCCCCCAATAATTTGAAAAAAAAACAATAGAAAACATAAGGGGACATTTTTTTGAAAAAACAAAGATATACATAAGGTGTGCCCCCCGCCCCGAATAATTTTGCGTAGACCACGCTACGCCACTGTTCAAAGGGTTGCCATCTTCGAGTCAGAGGTGACATTGCGAGGATAAAGCGACTAATTAGCACGAGGGAGCAAAGTAACTGAGCGGTGTCCCCCCCCCCCCCCCCCCCCCCCTCCCATGGTAGGGAGCTTTTGCATTTTGGGACTTGCAATCGGGTGCATAAAGACATGATCCAACAATATAGCGTACAGCCAAAAATGAGCCCCGAGGGAGCGAAGCGACCGAGGGCTGGGGCCGAGCCAGAGGGGGTGGGTTTGGGAGGGGGTATCCCCCTCCCACGGGGAAGATTTTACATTTATATACTTTAAATGGTGCAATCTGGTGCATAAAACATAAACAATATGCCACATTTGTATGATCCAACATCATAGCTTACAGCCAAAAATGAGTCCCGAGGGAGCGAAGCGACCGAGGGCTGGGGCAGAGCCAGACGGGGAGGGTTTGGGAGGGGGCATCCCCCTCCCACGGGGAAGATTTTGCATTTATATACTTGAAATAGTGCAATTTGGTGCACGTCACACAAACAGCCAGAGCAATAACAGTCGACACATGAACTACGTGGACCGGTACAGAAAAACCCACCGCAAACGTACCATACGCAAGTTACACATCAAACTGAGATTATTTATTTGCGCGCGAAGCGCGCAGCGAAAACTTTAAATGGATGTATAACTTAGACTCTAAATGTTATAATTAACAAGTATTGGCTGATACATACCATGTTTTCTTTTCCTTTTTCTTTCTTTTCTTTTTTTTTTGAGGGGGGGGGGGGCTTTTTGGGGGGGCAAAAACGCGTTTTGCCCCCCCACTTTTTGGATTGGGGGGGCGGCCGCCCCCCCTGCCCCCCCACTTCCGGCGCCTATGGATGCATGTAATACACTAGATACGTTAGTTATGTACCATTATAATATACTGGTTTGATTGGTGTGTTATTTTGTTCACGCACATAAATCCGATCATTATTATGATGCTTCCTTTGTGTGAGGCAATTGTGTATAGTACTGTTTTGTATGAAGTACATAACGGGCAATTATACTTTGATGGTAATAATGCATTAATTCACCCCTACGAATTGTATTAAATATATTTGATTTGGGCAAACATAAGTGATTGGTTACTACAGCGAGATACAGACATATATAATCGTACATTTAATACTTTTGACGTTAGAAAGTGTTGATTATTATAAGCTATTGCGATTTACACTCCAATTTTATATTGTTCATAGAACTGAAACACTCTTATTCAAATGCATTTTAATTCGCATGTGTGTGTACGAGTTTCAATTTACGGGTAATATCATTATATCCATATTTCATGTAATTGAGCCATTGAATGTAATAAATTATAATATAATATATCATACAACTTGGATAATTCATTATTACTAACTTCCATGAATTGCTGCTAGTTTATGTATTTTTTTTATAAATCTTTAGCTTGCTTAGTAAGTGTTGTATTATAATGATTTTAAATTTTACCTGAAAGTATTAAATTTGCATTAGGAAATCGAATTAATACACGATGTCTTAATATTATGTTATCAGCCTTTGTTATTACTCATTTTATATATCGATATATAAAGCAACAATATTACTTACCGTCGTTGGTTAGTATTCACGACTAATTCGTTATGCTATTCGTTTGTGATTATCATGTCTTTCTATAATGATTATATATATTCAGACCTCCCTATGCCTTATGATACGTAGTTATGTTGATGTTTGTAAATATCGCTGCACATGACACTGTAATGATTAATATTTTATGTAGTATACTACCTTGAAAATTAATTCTTACTTACTTCCATGCATTGCAGCTAGTTTATGTAATTTTCGTAAATCTATAACTAGCCCAGTAATCATCTAAGAATATACAATCTGCATTAGGAAATAAAAATTAATCATGATGCCTATTGGCTTTTGTAATCACTTAATTTATGAATCGATATGTAAAACAACAATATAATTTACTGTCTTTCGTTAGTACTGATGCCTAATTCGTGATATTATTCATGTATATTATGATTCCTTTTTCTCCTTATTTTATATAATATATTAACGTTTCTTTATACCTCGTGAGTTCATTAATGTTATTTCGATGTTTGTAATTATTGCAAATGACACTGCAATTCAGCTTGTAGCTGTGAATGTGACATTTTGTTGAATAAATACCATTATTATTATAATTAGTAATACCTATAGATACCGGTAAGCAAAGTCCATAATATATAAGCCAAGTCAACAAATATTGAGTATAGCATTTTTCAAAAGAACAAGCAATGCGCAATAAATTCCAATGTGAGGAGGAGATAAGATAATCCATCATGCTTAAACTATTTGGATGAACAAGCGTAACGAGGTGTGTCTTATTGATGCTTATCATTATTATAATTAATTTACTACAGCTTTGCCAATACGAAGTCTTCGTCTCTTGGGGATAAATTAAGGAATAACAGTACATTAGTTTATTGAGATATACATCGAAATGTATATTTCAAAAGAACCCATTATAGCATATTTCTAAATTGAAAGCTCAGTAGTCATATAAGTGCAAGATGTAATACAAAGGTCATGACGAAGTGTATTAACTATGTTTGAGTAGGCAAAGTGTGTTGGCTTTCATTTCGCCCTTACCTTAGCAATGCCCGGATATAACATCCAGCTGAATATGGGTTATCCAGCCGTTTTTTCATCACTTGTACATAGTTGCTGCATGTAAGATTTGTAAATTGTTTTTATGTGTACAATTATATGAATCTTCTTGTATTGTTTTGATGCTGACTTTTTATACGGAAATAAAAACAAAGAAACAAACTCTGATAACCTGACCTGATATGAGTTTAACATATTATACCAGCTTTGGCTGGAACGTATGGTCTCCGAATCAGAATACAGAAGATCTGCCATTTAGATACAGTGGCTGACGTAGTTAAAGGGAACTATCCAGTGTTGTATCCGAGTCCACCCAATCCGAGTCCGAGACCGAGTCCGAGTCCAGACGGTCCAAGTCCGAGACCGAGTCCAACTCTTTTTTTTAATTTTTTTTTATTTTACATTTTTTCCTTTTCTTTACCAAAGGCAATTGATCTATCACCCAATCAAGTGATTAACCCTAGATATGTGTCACATATATGCACTAATTCAAGGCTCCACACTCACGTCTCGATCTTTTCCTTTATGTTTACAATTACTGTTGACTTTATGTAAGTCATGAACTCAGAACATTTATCTAAATTTGCTTGTTTGGGAGAAAACTTAAATAAACTTTAAATAAAATTCATCAAATACTCTGTGTCTATGTCTGTTTATTTCTTCATAAGAATTTAAAGAAATTTACACATAGAAAGTTTCCCCAAAATACCTAATATCTACATGACCACGAAGTCACTTCTGTACAAAAGTAATGCTCTTATAAATGAAAGGTAATTGTTTTGGCAGTCCATTAAATCTACAAGTTCAGAAAATTGTCATCCAGATAAATATTGAAAATAAAAGATCATTAGAACATATATTCCTCTCTCTCTTCCTTCAAAACCACTATTCACAGGCTAAGAACATCGTATCAATATAAATAAAGTGTCATCCAATTTGATTTTAAAATAATTCAGCAACTTTCATGATTTTACCTTTACAAATGTAATGGAAAATGTAAGAACACAAGTCTATAATAGGATAACCCATTTAAAATGTGTATTGTATATTTGTATACAATGTTGAGTCATCGCGAACTATTTGGTGTGGTTTAGCCGTGCAAAAAATTATAATATTATCGATTCATCGACCGACTCACAATGTGCACGTGTGGCCGTTCACATGCTTTTACATAATCAGCGGCAAGGTAACATATCGTATGTTTACTTAAACACAAAGAGCATTATTATTATATTGGGCAATCACAGATACATAATTAAACGTTGGTATTCCCCATCTTTTGTCTACTATATGTCAATTCACAGTAACACACACTTAGATGTCATTTGGGATTTGATAATTTTACCATGTTAAAGGTCAAATCAACCTGTTACATCCGATTGATCATTTTTTTTTGTCACTAATCAAATTATTTGTTTCCATCTGACGTCTAAACTATAGATGGTTATCTTTGCTTCTCTTGGTCGCTGCTTGATCTCAACTCCTTCAAAGCTAGTGTTCTTCATATTTTGTTTTATTTCCTTTTCCTTCGTTTCGTTAGCATACATACACAATAAACACATTTAAGCACCTTACAAATATTTGTGAATACCATACCGTACTAGTCATATCGAAAGTAAACATGGTGCAGAGCATAGTCCGCTTTGATAAACTCAGACATGTACTCTGGGTGGGAGTGGCGAAAAATGCAGACAGAGGAATGATAGACTTGATTATTTTGTATATGCGTCTAATACCATGTAACACCATCAGATCATTCTATACAAAAACATCTTGAAGCGGCAGGCTATATTGTTATTCTAGTGGGGCTCGAACTCATGGTATCCTGGCCAGGTGACGGATGCTCTACCACTGAGTCACATTAGCTGGTGTTGCTTTTGAATGAAGCGAGGCGCAAACCATTGACTTCGTTATCAGGTATTATTTAACATGCTTTATATACGTAATCGTTCATTATACACACACACATACATACTACACACTCACACACACACAAAACAAACACACACACACACACACACACACACACACACACACACACACACACACACACACACACACACACACACACACACACGCACGCACACACACACACACACACACACAAACACACACATACTCTCACGTATAGTTCTATCCCACCCCAAATCATACTCTGGGTAAATAGACGTCAACTTTAGACCAACTCATGACATGTTATTGTTATTTAACAATATTGAAAACCTAATTCAATTGAAAATCAGGAGAGATAATAATGATTGGGAAAAGAAGTCCTTGATTCCCATACTAACTGTGTCATTTACACAATGCAAAGCCACTTGGCTTACCTCTTAAAAAAACTTACGGACGTGAAAACGAAATTCTAGGATCTAACCGGCTATCGAAAATTGATAAAATACCAGCCAGCTGTGTGTAGACAGTAATTAGGAACAAACATAGTACACAGCAATTGGGGGATTCCAACATTAAATCATGGATCTATGATTGCCCAATAAAAAACCTTTTTGTGTTTAAAGAAACATATCATAATTATTCTAAATATGTGATATTGCCGCGAAAGGAATACCGTGAGATAACATCATGTCAGGTTTCCTTTTTTTGTCAATTTTTACCAAGTCAGTGCCTGATAAACTTACTGCCCGACATACCATTGAACACGCGAGTATTCCGCGCGCCATTGTTAGTGTGCATTCAGCTGTGTGCCGAGCGGTGCCGAGATAATGGGCATAATTGGTCAATAGTATGACGGGCAGTAAGTCTCATTTATCAGACACTGACTTGGTAAAAATTAACAAAAATAGGAACTTAACATGGTCTCACTCAAAGCGCCCTAAAAAAAAACACTACACATCCCAAACTACTTTTGTTGGTATCGTTGTTCATTGGAAAGGACACCCTATCCGATCGTTTTGTTACTTTATTTTGGGAAGTGCCCCGTTCCGTTTTTTTTGGGCCACCCTGTATAGGAATTATCTTCTGTTTTATCCTCAATATTCTCCTTTAAATTGCCGTAATTATTTGATAGAGTTAAAGGGATAGTTGCGTTTTGGTATAGAGGGCGCTACACAAAATAATTGTTTGTGAGATAATGAAAAATTGAGTGTTAAATTTGAAAGAGCATAATATTTTAGTGACAGAATAAAATTTATTTGATCAGAATCGGTTCAGAAATGGCTGAAATATCCATAAACAATTACAAATAAATAATTGTGGGGCCCCACAAGTATTCAATAATTTTGAACCAGCCGTTAAAAAAATGTAAAAAATGCTTCTTCTTTTCAAAAATTTACAAAAGAGGTTTTTAAATAGTTGTTAAATATATCTCTATCTAATCACTATTTCAACAAAACATCACATGCGCAATATTTTTGTTTAAATGGTTGAAACCGATGAGTTTTTAGAGAGCGCCCTCTTGAATTTTAACGGCTCTTTTTGAATGATAACAGGCTTTTTACTTAGTCATTTGTAACTTTGTATTCCTTTCAAGCATGGTGGACTTATAACTATTAGTTAGTAATGTAATGGTGTAGGTTTTATTTACTAGAATTTAGTTTGACCAAAACTGTATTCTCTTTACCAAAACTCAACTATCTCTTTAACAAATAACCGTAATTATATCCTAAGCATCCTGGTTAAATACCAATAACTGATTGGGGTCCATACACTCTACTACTGGGTTATTTCAAACCAGGTTTTTACCGGGGGGAGGGGGGTCAAATCTCAAAGACCGATTGTCTGATTCACGCGAAATTTTGCATGGAGTTACATTGAAGTATTAGCGACGCATTCATGTTCTCGTTTAAACGATCCAATGTTAAACATGCAAATTGTGAGCATATTAATTACCGAAGTACGCTAATTTGACAAATTTTTTCAAATTTTGAAAGAAAAACATGATAACAAGTTTTATATTGACTCAAAATTAATCACAGACATGGATAAGTTTGAGATTTAGGTATTTACATTGTTTATTCTTAACGGAGCACATGTAATTGATTATGCAAATATGCTAATGATGTATGATTCTAAATTTCTTATATTTTACTTTGATTTTCATTTGTTTTGTATTCTATTGTTCATATTTGTAATGTGTTGTAGTATTTTGACAATTACATTAGATATGACAACCATAATGACAAGGGCAATGTACAATTTTATGGGGAAAATGGATTGTATTTCACAAGTTTCATTTCATTTATACATTCCATTATATACACACTCATGACTGGAAAAGTCACTGTTTCTGGATGACCTTTGACCCTTATTGGTCATGTGACCTTGTAATGCTTGGTCCGATCTTCGCAAATTTAGTACCAAAAGTTGCGCAAGACTTCAAAGAAAAAAGTCACGAAAGGAAAAATTCGCTAAATTATTACAGGGGAGGGGGTCAAATTGACCCTGTTAATGTTAATAATAATAAGGTTAAGGGTGCAAAATACTGCTACAATATCAGCACCTTTAAGAGTGCATTTTGCACACAAAGGTCCGCACCCTATGGGGTAGACACATGCAGTCCTAGGGTGCCAGTAATTGCGCCCTTAAGAGTACTGCTATTGTAGCAGGATTTTGCAACCGAATTTACCCTTATTTCTTATGTGTAGTGCCCCCTCCCCAGCGGTATGAAAACTACAAATAACCAGATAGTTTTATAGTAAAGGTGGTGGATTATGAATATTGAAGTTATCACCAAATAAATGTCGAAAACGCGGGAAATACATTCACAGTTATGTTTGGCTCTGTATTTATTATATCACTCACTTGCATCTGTTAATCGTATCAAAATGAGTTAATGTGTCTGACTGCGTGTGAAGTATAATTAGTATGTTTGTGAGTATGTATGGATGTAAGTGAGTGTATAATATGATTGTGAATATGTATGTACGTATGTTTGCTAGTAAGAATGTGGGGTTGTTTCCGTATGACATTTTGTTTATGTGTTGTGATAACTGATGTACAATACATGCACGATAATGCTGTTCGATTGCGCACCTATGTGTGCAAACTTACATATGTACAATTGAGCATTATGTCATCGCATGATATTGTGCGGACATCACGTACAACGTAAATCTATCGTCAAATCTAATGCATACAGAATATGAATTAATTAGAAAAAAGGGGAGATTGTTCAGGTATTTCGATTGTCTGCCTCATACCATTCCAGCTATCCCCAAACTGTCATAATATTGTCATATTGGTACTAACAATATCAGAAACCAAGTAAGCAGGGAACCAAGTAAGCAGAGAATCTAAACTACACACACCATAATCTGAGTCCCTGCACACTAGTGTCAGTTATATTATATCAACCGGTGGTTTTTATTGCAAATAGTCTTCAATAATGCTTATTTTCAATTTCTTAGATATTTTACTGCTCCACATTTCCCAAATCAAATACCAAATCACAGAAACTGAACATTTGTTTTCTGGTAAAACAGGTTCATTATAAATAGTATCTAATTTTTTTGCATACGTGTATGTATAGTTCGTTGACATAATACCCATGACCAGGCGCGCCGGAAGCAGTTTTGGATTGGGGGGGCAAAACCCGAAGGGGGCTCACGATTTATGTGTTATGGGGCTCATGCCCGACCACACTCACAGGGTTGCCAATCCCCCCCCCCCCCCCCCCCCCCCCCCCCCGTTCAAGGGAGCTTTTGCATTTTTGGACTTGAAATTGTGCAATCTGGTGCATAAAAACATGATCCAACAACATAGCTTACAGCCAAAAATGAGTCCCGAGGGAGCGAAGCGACCGAGGGCTGTGGAGAAGCCAGATAGGGGGGGGGGGGGGTGGAGGGTTTGGGAGGGGGTATCCCCCTCCCACGGGGAAGATTTTGCATTTTTATACTTGAAATGATGCAATCTGGGGCATAACAAACATAAACCATATGCCACATTTGTATGATCCAACATCATAGCTTACAGCTAAAAATGAGTCCAGAGGGAGCGAAGCGACCGAGGGCTGGGGCAGAGCCAGAGGGGGAGGGTTTGGGAGGGGGTATCCCCTCCCACGGGGAAGATTTTGCATTTTTATACTTGAAATGGTGCAATCTGGGGCATAAAAACATAAACCATATGCCACATTTGTATAATCCAACATCATAACTTTCAGCTAAAAATGAGTCCCGAGGGAGCGAAGCGACCGACGGCTGGGGCAGAGCCAGAGGGGAGGGTTTGGGAGGGGGTATCCCCCTCCCACGGGGAAGATTTTGCATTTTTATACTTGAAATGGTGCAATCTGGGGCATAAAAACATAAACCATATGCCACATTTGTATGATCCAACATCATAACCTTTTAGTTAAAAATGAGTCCCGAGGGAGCGCTGGGGCAGAGCCAGAGGGGAGGGTTTGGGAGGGGGTATCCCCCTCCCACGGGGAAGAATTTGCATTTTCATTTGAAATGGTGCAATCTGGTGCATAAAACTTAAACCATATGCCACATTATGTATGATCCAACAACATAGCTTACAGCCAAGAATGAGTCCCGAGGTAGCGAAGTGACCGAGGGCTGGGGCAGAGCGAGGGGGTTGGGAGGGGGTATCCCCCTCCCACGGGGAATATTTTGCCTGTATATACTTGAAATGTTGCAATATGGTGCATAAAAACATAAACCATATGCCACATTTGTATGATCCAACATCATAGCTTACAACTAAAAATGAGTCCCGAGGGAGCGAAGCGACAGAGGGCTGGGGCAGAGGAGGGGCAGAGGAGCCAGAGGAGCCAGAGGAGGGGGGTTTGGGAGGGGTATCCCCCTCCCACGGGGAAGAGTTTGCATTTATTTACTTGTCATGGTGCGATTTGGTGCACGTCACACAAACAGCAGAGCAATAACAGCCTACACAGGAAGTACGTGGACTGGTACAGAAAACCCACCCCAGACGTACCAAATGCAAGTAACACAACAAACTGAGATAATTTGTTTGCGCGCGGAGCGCGCAGCGAAAATTTTAAATGGATGAATACTCAGTTTTTAAACGTTAGAATTAACAAGTATTGGCTGATACATTTAATTTGTTCTTTTCCTTTTTCTTTCTTTCTTTCTTTTTTCTTCCTTTTTTTTGAGGGGGGGGGGGGGGGCTTTTTGGGGGGGCAAAAACGCGTTTTGCCCCCCCACTTTTTGGATTGGGGGGGCGGCCGCCCCCCCTGCCCCCCCACTTCCGGCGCCTATGAGCGCAGATGAACAATGTGAATTAAAACAAGCTGATGACGAGAGGAATATGACACACTATTAAGCCCAAGCTTTTGTGGCGCCCCCTCCCTCTCCAATTGTGTACTACTAGATCGACCATATGTCGAGCAGGACAAGCTCTACAAGTTGCAATTATTAACCAAAATGGGGTTGCTAATACATTGATATGATGAAACTAGAAAATGCCCTGTATTCTAACATTGCTGAGCTCCTTTCACCAGATGGACTGATTTATGTAGGGACATTGAAGTTTTTAAGCTTAATTATGCAAGATTACATCTTCTAGAACAAATATCATGACATTTATGTGATATTTGAAGGGTTTTAGGGGCTCATTGTGACAGCAAAGTCATTGTGGAGGTGACCTTCATACATGTCATAATACATTATGAGATAGCAAACACAATACAGTACATTATAATGTGCGTATGCGTTTTCTGCAATGTTTACCCTGTAAATCTGAACTCAAATGTCTGTAGACACCATGGAAAACCCCATTTGCATATCGTAATCACAAAAATATCATAAAAATACATCGAAACATTATTTGTTATAATTCTTATTATTTTCTCTGTTTTTGTATATTATGTCTTCAAAAACAAACCAACAATAAATCATTCTTAAAGAAAATAATTTTAGTTGATGACAACCTGTTACTAATGGATTTTCATGAAATTTGTTTGGACAAAATCAAAACTGCGCTTGTTTAGGTAGAGAAAAACAAACAAATTCCAAAAAAAGAAAAACATTCTTTTATGGTTACCATGGCAACGGAAATTAGCTAATGCATTCAAATTTCATACAAACATTTTTCCAATAACTGAATAAGGTTTTAGGAAAAGTTACCAAATTCTGTGAAAATCGATCCAACACGCTTATCATGGCGGCTTGGAATTGGGCAAACCAGACTAATAATTAGGCCTATGTATTGCATACTATAACATTATTTTATAGATCGGTGGCCCTAAAAGAAGAATTATTTCAGGTAAAGATGTTGTGCAGGGGATGCATTTAAAGAAAAATGTATACCCACAAATTTCCAACTTCAACATGTTCAATAACAAAAATGCTTCTCTTGTGCCTTCCATGATGCATTTTCAGATAAAAAGGAGCGAATTAACGAGACTAATATGAATTATGCCATATTATCAATATATTATGTACACAATCGTCGTAAACAAATAGTACTAAGTAAACATGTAATGATTAAACCGGTGAATTGGAGTTTTCTCCTTAAAGGGACAGTTTCTCTAATACAAAACGTCTGAACAGTTTCCAGTTGACGGATAGGGATGAATGTAACACACACAAAAGAAATCAGACCGAACAGCCCTGTAATTTGGATTCTACGAATGAAAAACGAATGCGTCCCTCCATCAAACTATATATCGGTCAATAAAGGAGTTTAACTGATTTAGCATAATATTACAACAATATTGTACTTATTCTGGTATAGGTATTGTGAAGCCGACATTTGTAAAGGTATGTCACGGAAAAAGCGGGTCACGTAGGGGTCACGCATATAGCGATGTAGTACTCCGTGGAATCCGTGTGCGAACTTTCTCGCCGGGTGAATACACGTATAATGCACAATTAAATGTTGGACGACGGTTTATTAGTTTTAGGTCTATAACTCCACGAAAAAGAGATTTCAAGCCCTAATTTTTCCAGGCATGCTATTAAATGACATTTTCTTTCATATAAGACAATAACCTCGCAACTTTTGAAATTTGGCTTGCAAAAGAGGGTCTGTCCCTTTGAGATGTTCTTCTGAAAGAATCGTGTGATGTTTATAGCCTAATTGTTCTACGGTTCTTGTTCTTGGAACGCATTGACTTGTAAATACTGTAAACATACTTGCAAATAATAAAATTGGTTTAAACTAGTCTTGTTGTGGAGATCTGGCAACCTAAAGTCACCTGTTTTACTTTGGCCCTCCGGTTAAGTAAACATGTATTGATTACATCGGTCAATGGGTTGTGCTCATAAAAATGTAATAATGAGGGCACCGCGTGATGTTTTTTGCCTAGTTGTCCTATTGTTCTATTGTTTTGTACACTGTAAAAAAAAAAACAGTAACATAAATACAGATCGAACAAGCAAAGTACAAATACAGCGGATCTTATGTAAATTTGATATGGCTGCACACGTAAAAATACAGCAAAATTTGTTGTGAATATGATATACAGATGAAATCTGTATTTCTAAAGCAGTTAATGATTATACATAAAATTGTCATTAAACTACACACTGTGTGTAATTTACACTTCAAGTTGTTTAACAACGGTAATTTTACATTTTGTTGTTTTCCTACGGAACACCCATGAAAAAAAAGGGGGACATTGATTTTACAGACATTTTCCTGTTTTAATGTGTTTTTGCATTGATATTCAGTCATTCCTTTTCACAGTATACATTATACCATTTCATGCTGAAGCCTAAAAACTTATATAATGTAATCAGAACAAATCTGGAAAATTGTACAGTTGTGATTTAAATTATTGTGACTTCATTGTCAATTATTTCACTGTTTAACCATAACAGAGTAACACAAGTATCCATACCTCATATAGCATAATTGCCACAGTTAGTGTAAACATTACCGCTAGCATAGTGGTACGGACGTTTGACTTACGATCTTACTGGCGAGGGATGAAATCTTGGTCAGGTTTTTTTTTTTTTTTTTTTTCAACGTTTTCGTACTATTTTCTTACATTCATTCTCGTGTAATTCTAATCAACGTACAATTTGTAACAACAAATACATGAACTGTTTGTAGGAGAAAATAACAACCATCCTGTATTTTTAGATCAGAATTTATGGCGACTCTGCGGCTGACGCCAGATTTGCTGTGAAATTACAGAGATTTTTTGTTACAGTGTATGTAATAATTTACCTTATGTGTCATTGAAGCTCAGTTATGGCGGCGTCAGACTAGAGCCACGCTCTAGCCACGATCTAGACAATAGCTGATCACAATCACTGGAATGTATCTGCAAAATGTCTTTTGTCCAATGAGGATCTGAATGGGAAGATTATCTCACATGTGTCAATAGATATCCTTCCATGAATGCACAGACAATAGCTCGCTGAACAAAAGACTAGGTCGGCAAAGACCCACGACCTACCCACGACCGCTTTTTAAGCTTTGGACATGTCGAAAGCGCTCAAAAGCGGTCGTGAGTCTTTGGCGTTCTACTCTTTTGTTTAGGGAGCCATTGTATGTCCATGCATGAGAGGCTATCCTTTCACCTATGTGCGATAATCCTCCCATTCATTCGTCATTTAATCATCGTTCGGACAATGCTTCGCCTCCCACTGCCAAATTTATGAATGGGGATTAGGAGCGTAGCAATTTTATGAATGGGGATTAGGAGCGGCGCGAGAGCGTAGCTATTATGTGACGGGGGTATAAACTCCTTCATGAAATTTAGCCCATGATCGTTGTAACATAATGGTGGTGTTTATGTATATTGTTTACAAGTCTGACATTGGCTGATTGATATGGATTGTAATTGGACATGGCATGAACAAAATTTCAAATGTATTTAGATTCATTTTGTTTACAATGCGCATTTACTTAACAACTCCCACAGACTGCATACGCTAAGTAATACTCCTTATCAAAATAATAATGCAAACAATTGGAATGCATTCAGTACAATTTCAAAAGGAAATACCCCATAATCAGTTAGCTTGTCTGGTTGATATTAACTGACATTATGTCACTCTTCGTTAAGTACATTGTGGGTTAATTTTTACAGGTCGATTTCCCACATTCAAATTGTTATTCACTTCTGTTTTATTCAATCGAAATTAAGTACAATTTGTATGTAATAGAAAAATTATATTGCTTTGCAAATCAATAAATTATGATACAGTATTCTTCTAACGTGTCTTTGGAAGCTATGGAAATAACTTTGTCGATTGGTATAGCACATAAGCTGGATAATAATTGCAGGACAATGAAATGTTACGTATCTTGTCACTTAAAATTAATGCATTTGCAACCTATGCATGGACGGTTTCATTTCTCTTTTCAATATTAATATAATACTAATGCATGTAAGTGTATATGATTTTGCATTACATTATGATTAATTTAACATAACATGTGTATGAATATTAGTTTATACTTATGAATTGTATTACATAATACGCAAATGAATTGTATACAGTAACATGCCGTTATGGTTAGCTTCATACTCGTGTGTACATAAACAAATTTGTAAATACAATGTGCTGTGTATGTTTGCTTGCAGTATCCAGAACGTAGTCATAAACATGCTACTCAATAAATATGTAAATGAAATACATCATGTTCAAAATCTTAGTTTATCAACTAGTAGGGTAAATAATCAAAATAGGAATGTTATCATAAATGCACTTTCCCCATTTTTACAGAATGCCCTGTGTAGGTTTGCTTTAGAGAGCATATCAACTATTTATTCCGAATTATTGCTTGTTGATATTATTGTGCATTTATAATAATCCTTTGTAACTAGACTCTTTTAAATTGTAATCAAGACGTGTCTTAGCTATTTAGACAATATACTATTGACATTCATACCACCTTATATCTCATCGCCGCCACCGCGATTGTGTAAATAAACTAACAAAAACCTTAAAAGGCAATCTTGAGTGTTTTTTCTTTATCTTTGTGCATGTCTTTGTATATTGTTTGTTTCCCTTTCTTGTTCATGTTTATATCCGAGTGTATTTGTATTTCGCGGACTTTGCCACCACTCCAGACCCACGTTTAGAGACGTGGGGGTTGCTGCGTTATCATTCCAACCTTTCACGAATGTCTTGTATGTCATTAATATTCTTGGGAAATAAAGAGCGTATATTAGGGGATTTTATGGGTAATTTTTGGGGTATCGAGTTATAATTATCACATTCATATATAGATTTATGCATGTTTGTGTGTGTGTGTGTGTGTGTGTGTGTGTGTGTGTGTGCGTGTGTGTGTGTGTGTGTGTGCGTGTGTGTGTGTGTGTGTGTGTGTGTGCGTGTGCATGAATGTATACGCATGTAGTATCCATTAATTAATGAATGAACAAACGACCGAACGGACGAACGAACGAATGAATACATAAATACATGTATTAATTAATGAATTAATTAATATATGAATGAATGAATGAATGAGTGAGTAAATGAATCATGACTGAAATAATGAATGAATGAATGAATGAATGAATGTGTGAATGAATGAATGAATGAATGAAAAATGAATGAACGAATGAAAGAAAGAATAAGTTAATGATTTAATGTATTTATGCAACTAATTAAATGAACAATAAATCAATCAATCAATCAATCAATCAATCAGTCAATAATTAGTATCGATCGGTCAATTAATTGGTAGCTCACAACATAAATCTAAACAAATTTCACATCGCTTACTGTATGACATGCATTTAATTGAGAAATATTGCACATTGTCATTGATACTATTAAGAAAAACAATATCACATTTCCCAAATAGCACTATTTTACACCACCATATTCAAAATTATATATAATGTCATTATTTATATTATACTCTCTGAGCTTGTGTCATATCAAAAACTTGTGAAGTTACATATAAATGAATATACAATTTAAACAGTTCTTCAAATAATATCTCTTCAAATTACAATTACACCGATCAAAGGGTATAGCAAAGACAGTGCAGTTTATAACGTGCCATGGGAGCATTCCATTCTCGCTACCATATACTGCGACAACGGTGGTTCTGGCTAAAACTGTTCTATAAACACCCGTACCAATCATGCAATAATTTATGCCACACTTGGGTAGACAACAGCAAATGATAGCACAGCAATTTAACCCTCTGAGTCCCAAGTCAAGGTAGTCATCATAATTATACAGTATAACAAGCAATAATTAAATGACTTATGTAGGAGCTAGCAGGGGAGGGGCTGGGGCTGGGTGGTGGTGTTGGTGGTGTTGGTGGTGGTGGTGGTGGTGATGCTGCTGCTGCTGCATGCAGCCACGGGAGTTTTGAAAATCGTGCCACATTCGGGCAAAAAGCACCTCCGCAAATTCGGGCAAAAAAAATGTCGTATTCGGGAAAACTCATGTTACATTCGAGCAAAGTCATAAGCCATCCATTTTCTAGACTCTATTTTCAGGGAGTCTCCTGCGAAATCAGGGAGACTTGGCAATTCTTGCAATTTGGCGTTTAGAGGGGTGAATGGAGGAAACGCATGGCCGTGTAATAGAGCATCGAACCCCAAACCCTCACCCCAAAACCCCCCGAAGACCCTTCCAAATTTACAAAGACACTCGACAATAAAGTTGTCAATAAATTACTATACAAATCAGGGTATGTTAAGAAATTATCGATATCATCACACATCACACATTTTCCCACTGTATATTAATAGAAAGACACAAGAATCGGTATAAATGACAAATAAGTTTGTGTACAACTTTTATAGATATATGATTACATAATACATTACACATATATTTGTACTTTGAAATATGATAGAAAACTCGATAGTTGCTAGCCAAGCCGATACTTAGAAGTGAATTCCATGCTATCAAAATTATAACAATATTAATAAATTACAAGTGCTGAGCTTGGAGGACTGCGTCATGTTGTGCAAAAATTGAATTTACTTCTTTAAAAAGCTTCATCACTTTGCGTGATCCCTCGGACTTCCTTGACAAAAGTTGATTTCATTATCCTAGGGTTAGTGCCAGTTTATTAATCTTCTAACTTTTGCGAGCAATGAAAAGGGTTTCAAGGGTCTTTGTGGCTCGACGGTTTGGCACCGGTCTAGCAATCCGGAGGGCTCGGGTTCGATTCCCGGCGAAGCCCATTTCTCTCTTGCTCATTTTCATGTATTCAATGTAATTCTGGTCAGTTTCCTTTATGTTTGAATTCGTGCAAAAATGGCGTACAAGCAAATTAAAACATTCTGACGAGGGGGGAGGGGGGGGGGGGGTGCAACTGGGGGAAAATGCATTTAATACGTTTCATCGGTTGCCACTGCTATAATCATGATAAAAACGTTTTATTCAACCTCTTTTATCATATTTGCCTTGAAGCTTTCAAGGAAAAATGTCTATATGACATTTTTAACATTAGTTGGTTCTTAGAATTTCAACGCTTTTAAAGAAAATGAATATCACTTTTAAATGACCATTACTAAAAGCGTTCCTCTCATTTAATTCATCACAGTTTGCTCTGGAGCTCAATGAAGCTTTCAAAAAAACGTGGACATCATTTGAAAATGAAAATTGAATAATACATTGTCTCATTCACTCATTCATTTATTCATTCATGATTCATCATATTTGCTCTGGAGTTTAAGAAGAACTTGTGTCAGCACTCCGAGGTCGTCTTTGACGGCGTCAATGACGTTGCACACGTCACGTGGTGTCTTCAGGACATGAACACTCGATGTGTAGGGGTCGTAGCGTACTTCGAACGGACGCTTGATCGTTGCTGCAAATTCCCTGCAACAAAACAAAGAAAGAAACATAATAGGGAATTACAACGCAGGACTAAAATCAAAAAGTGTAATCGTCTAAATGCCAACAAAATCGACCCTATAACGGACGCTCGATTGTCGCCACAAAGACAGATATAGACGGACAGACAGACAGACAGACAAACAGTCAGACAGACAGACATACATTTATACATCCAGACAGACAAACATTCATATATACAGACATACAGTCAATCAGAGAGACACAGACAGACATGCAGTCAGTCAGAGAGACATACATACAGACATATAGACATTCATACATACATACAGACAGACAGACAGACATACAGACAGACAGACAGACAGACATACATACATACATACATACATACATACATACATACATACATACATACATACATACAGACATTCATACATACAGACAGACATACAGTCAGTCAGTCAGACAGACAGACAGACAGACAATCAGACATTCATACAGACAGACGGACAGACAGTCAGACGGACAGACAGTCAGTCAGACAGACAGACACTCAGACATACAGACAGACAGACATTCATACATACATACAAGCAGACAGTCAGTTAGAGAGCCAGACAGTCATACGACAGACAGACCACATCTGCTGCTTCCTCAAAGCTCTTGTAGATGAAATTTGCCTATTGATCGACATGGAACAAGTAGACAATGACAAACAGGTACTACACAATCTGTTACACGGAAATATCACATAAAATAAACAAAAATGAATACTTCTATTATTTATTTATTTATTTATTTTTATTATTATTATAATTATTATTATTATTATTGTTGTTGTTGTTGTTGTTGTTGTTTTTTTTTTTGGGGGGGGGGGGCTTATTCAATGATCTTGGAGACAAAACAAATATACCCATTTGATAAGTTGCTTTGATGTGGCTACAATGACACAGAGACGAACACATGAGCAAACATAAGGACGGACAGATAAACCAATTACAAAATGGTTACCTCATTTGTTGTTTGTCTTCCTCAAAGCGCTTGGAGATGAAGTAGGCTTCCTGATAAGTTGAGGTGGTAATAAGAACACATATTAAAAAAAGATGGACGGACAGACAGACATACAGACAGACAGACAGACAGACGGGCAGACGGACATATGAACAAAATACAAAATGGTTCCCTCATTTATTGTTTGGCTGCCTCAAATCTCTTGGAGATGAAATATGGCTCATTGATAAGTTATTACATTTTGATATGAAGTGGATAAGGAGACAGGGGGAATCACACAAACAGACATACAGACGGACAGACGGACAAATAAACAAAAGACAGAATGCTTACCTCATGTGTTGTTTGGCTTCCTCAAAGCTCTTGGAGATGAAGTAGGCTTCTTGATGTTATGAGGGACACAGATAGACAAACACACAAACGGACAGACATTCATACAGACAAACAGACAGACGGACCACAATGGTTACCTCAGTTGTTGTTTGGCTTCCTCAAAGCTCTTGGAGATGAAGTAGGTTTCTTGATGTTATGAGGGACACAGATAGACAACACACAAACGGACAGACATACATACATACAGACAAACAGACAGACGGACCAGAATGGTTACCTCATTTGTTGTTTGGCCTCCTCAAAGCTCTTGGAGATGAAGTAGGCTTCCTGATATGTCGTGATGAGACACTCTTGTTTCGAAGTGACGTCTGGATGAAAGGGAACTATCTTCGCATCTGGTGACAGCGCGTGCTGTAATGATTATTACAATACAAAAGCATATATATGGAATCAACATTTTTACTTAATCTCATCGCAGTTAGGCCCCAGTTATAGGCCTATCTCATTTAGTTGCGACTTCATTTATTAAATCAATACCAATATTGGACCATACCGATGAGAAAGAACGATACATCGTCTGGAAAATGAATACTAATTTGTCCAAAAACAGATGTGCCGGACATATTCTTCCAACCCAAAACTTTTTATTTATTTAGGGGCACTGGTCCAAATCCCCAAACTCCGTTATAGATGGAAGTAGCCCAGGCCCAAACGCTCGTATCAGGCCGTGTCATAGACCAAATTCTACCTCGAAGAAATCAATACATTTTGGCTGTTTATTGGTTATAAGTATTGAATCCAAGACCTCCTGATTAGAGGGTACTTGTGAAAAGAAATATGAATAGAAGACGTTATTATGCATCGCCAGGAAATTGATATTATATTCATTGTTAAAGCTAGAAATATACCATGTTATCGTCCGGAAATGTAATTGCATTGTTAAAACAACATCGACCATTATCATCCCGAAATATGTATTGCACGACCATATTATCGTCCAGAGTTAAAACACTAATTGTATCGACCATGAGGTTCGAACTATAAAGCCTCTTATTAAGAAGCACTGAACATACCCACAGGACCTATGTACCTTCAATTTTCGAGTCCGATCGATGAGAGGAGCCTGGCTCTATATTCAATTCAAATTTTATTTAAAGGGGTAGTTTAGTTTTGGTAAGGCTGAACTTTAGTAACCAAACCTGGACAATAACCTTCAAAACTAATAGTAATAACTCCACTATGCTCGAAAAGTATACAAACTTGCAAAATGACTAAGTAAAAAGCATGTTATCATTCAAAAAGAGCCATTTTGATCACGAGAGGGCGCTTTTTTAAAGGCGTCAGTTTCAACCATTTTCCATAGACAATAATGCATGTGATGTTTTATTACCAGACTGATTTTATAGAGAGAACATCAACAACTACTTAAATAACACTTTCAAAATTTTTTGAGAAAGTGGAAGCATTTTTTGAATTTTTTGAAAAAACCGTTAATTATTTGGGCCCCAAATAATTATAAGATCAGATACATTTATTGATATTTCAGCCGTTTGTGGGCCGATTTCGACCAAATAAAGTTTATTCTGCCATTAAAATTGCATGTTCTCTCAAATTTGACACTCAGTTTTTAATTACCTCACAAAAAAATTGCGATGTGCAGCGCCCTCTCTACCAAAACTAAACTACCCCTTTAACACTTTAAAAAGCAAACATATATACAATGAAAATATAATTTACAAAGTAAAGTGTTTGGAATCAAAAGAAAGGCAAGGCCTTATGAAAGTGATTCCAAAGTATACAAAAAACAACAACAAAAAAATACACAGATACAGATACATCATAATTACAAAACTACCCTACATATGCATGTGTCTGACCAATTCATAGACAGAGCTCTACCGTGAAGAAATGTATATTAGGTTGTTAAAACAATCATTTCGACCATGCGAGGTTCGAACTCATAACCTTCTTATTTAGGTGCACTGGACATAACCACACGGCCTCCTTAATTATCTCCAATTGAGGAAAGTTGCCCGGGACTATTGCTCTTGTCTGACCATGTCATAGACCAAGCTCTACCATGAAGAAATGCATATTGCGTTGTTAAAACAATCATTTCGACCATGAGGTTCGAACTCAAAACCTTCCTATCAAGGTGCCCTACATTTAACCGCAGGGCCTCCTTACCTTTAATTCACCAATCGAGGAAAGAAGCCCGGCTCCGTACGCGCGTGTCTGACCATTCTGCAAACAGAGACCGAACTCCACGGTGAAGAAATAACACTGTTTGGTATGATAAAAAGAGAACATTTGATTGCATTTTTCATTTCATTTATTTACATTATCCATAAGAACATCAACAGATACACAGATGAATTACTGTATACATCGAAGTTATCGCAAAGTTTTATTCTAAAATCAAGGTCTAAAATAATTAAAATACAAATGATGAAACAAGTTTAGAAAGATAACATAATTAATAGCGTAGTTTTCAATAATGAACTAGAATTTGCAAAAAGAAAAATAGGTTAGCCCATTGAAGTCAATTTGATTTTTGTATAATGGCATTCTCCGTTAACTCCAGCCGTATATTTGGAACCAGTCTTGAACGGGTTAAAACATTTATACGCTCTGTATACGTTATTTCTTTTCATTGACGTATATTTAAAAATGCTTGGATATTTATGAATCCCATGATAGGATGGTTATCATGATTGTATGCATTTAATACCATTCATTACAGGCCGTTTTACTGTGTGCCAATGACTAGGTTAAATTGCACACTAGTTAATATTGTTTTCGTTATTTGTATGGCTTCGTTAAAGGTCGCAATCATTAAGTCTTCAGACATACTTACGACACAAACAGTGGTGTGGCCAGGACTTTTAGGTATGGTGACAAGAAAACTGCCTCAAAATTGGGTTTTACTGTATCTAAGGTAGATTTTCATGAAGATTACTAATACAAACATATTTTCCTCGTGGGAAAACCCGGTAAAATAAAAAAATCAACTTGTAAATTCTCTTTCGGAACCCCCGTAAAAAAACTGAGTCCCGGGCGAACAAAAAATGACGTCATCTTTGTGACGTCACCTGCAGGCAATCGCAGTTTAGCTCGGTCATAGACGTACACGCTGAGTACAATACTCACGTTGACACAGAGATATTATTTCCATTTGTTTCAATATTTGCAAACATTTGTTCAGGTTTATATCATGGGACGATATACACTCAGATGTGTAGCTGCATCCTGCTACAATTCATTTCTTAGCAATTCTTAAGCATTTTCAGTAAAACCTCAATTTACAAGCAAAAACGAGTTTGTTTTACAAGCAAGTCATAGGCTCTGCATGTAAACAATGCACATTCCTCCGCGTTGCGGTCTGCATGTGATGTCATGAATCGGGTGACACGTGCGCACATTTCCGCTCTGCTATAAATGACTTTTTTTTAGGAGCATGGAACGCCGATGCGTAATAAAGCAAAAAAGTTGCATGAAATTTACCTTTTTTTCCCAACTTAAGGATTTCTTTGAAAAAAAGAGTGTGGTATATCAATAAAGGCACATATTTAAAGCTATAAACCTGAATCAAAGCCGGGATTGCACCCCTCCTTTAAACTTGCGTTTATCATATAAGCGCGAGCAGCGTTAGGCCTTCCTTAATTACAGGGCTTCTAGCGAAGATCCAAGGGCCAACGTTTAGCCATTGATAGGCCCAAAATCAAAACTACGGGCTAACAATACCCCCAAAAGCCTGAGGGGGAATAGAGACTATAGGACCATTTTATTAATTGCCCCGTTTGCCAATTTTGGCACTGATATTTTGTTGTTCTACTCACCGTTGCTAGTTTGTTGATTTCTTCATCAGATGCACCTAACGACGCGAGCCCAATTTCCTGTAAAATGGGAAAGAATAATAATAAAATATTAGACATTAAACTTTCAGTTAATCCGTAATCTTTAAAAAACAGATTTTAACAAATTTTCAAAATAATAATTATGGCAACGAATTTCATTATTAATATTATACTCAAGAACTGAGATTGGCATAAAGGAATAGTTGATTTAATTTTAACATAATTATTTTTTGTCAAAATGTTCTAACAGAAAATATGAGTGATTGTGTAGTATAGTGTCTGCGTGTGCTTGTATTTGTGTATGTCTGTGTGCGCGCGTATGCGTTTGTGTGTTTGTAGGCTTACATGTGGTACGTATGTGTATTCTGTGTGTATATGTGTATGTATGTATGTATGAATGTATGTATGTATGTATGTATGTATGTATGTATATGTATATGCGTGTGTGTGAGTGAATGAGCGTATGTGTGCATTGTGTAAAAGTTCAACGATTTTGGTTAGAAATAGTTGATTATTTACAATTAAAAGAAATAAGAATCGGAGATTGGAATTTAATATTTTTGGGTTTACCAGGACAAACTAGTAGAGTTAAGGCATGTAACTCTATCATTTTCTTGTTGAAATATATTATTTTTTCCTCAAGAATACAAGGGGCTCTCCCAGTGCTACAAAGAGTAATACAAATTATTTTGGGTTATACAGTTATAAGGAAGATGAAAAAAGGTTAGCGATGAAAAGAGGAAAATTGAGTTTACACTTACAAAAGTGGGAACAGTTCAATATTATTTTGATTTGATTGCTTTAAACGGACATGCGAGCAGATGCACCGGAAATGAGGGTGAAGTGAGGGTGTGTGTGTGTGTGTGTGTGTGTGTGTGTGTGTGTGTGTGTGTGTGTGTGTGTGTGTGATTGGGTTGGATGAATGTGAGTAGAGTGAGAGATGTAGCAAGGTTACATCATTTTATTAGAAAATAACCTCCATTTTTTTTTTTTTTTTTAAATTTTAAGTATGGTTATCTTTCTTTTAGTGAATCATAATTAACTATTACAGTATATTGTTTATTGAGGAAGGGCTTTTGCTTATTTTAGTACTACTAAATCTGATGTGATTTAGTAGTTTACGTTTAGAATATAATAGTTAAGTTACTGTATTAGAAAATGCAAATGTCATCTTTTGTTTGTTTATGAATATTGATGTAAAATTTGTATACTGTTCATTTGAAAATATTAGTAATATGTAAATGTTAATATTATTTTGATGTTCATCTGTATTATCATTTGGAGGAATAAAAACAATTCTGAAAAAAAAAAGTGCGTGCACGATGTGTGTGCATTGTGCGTGTGTGTTCTGTGTGTGTGTTTTAATTACACTTACTTGCGAGAACTGCGAGAAGTTCTTGTCTGCTAACAGTGGCACGTGACCTAGTAACTCATGGCAACAGTCTCTGTAAACAAATTAATAATAATAAATACACAAACAAATGTATAAGGTAATTGAAGGTTTCTACCAGTAAAGACAGTTTCAATATTATGAAGGGCCGTATAATGAATCAGTTCATCTGTATCACATGGCCAGCAAATAGACACCAAACATGTTATCAATATATAACACAAAACATAATGTGCATTTTCCCAAACGGGGTGATTACATAAAAGGCGATCAAATGCGAACATTGGTGGTGGTATATGTACTCTCCTGTGAGCATTCTAAGCTAACCTGAAATCCATATAAAGTGTCGTCACACATGCAACCTTAGTTTAGATCTGCACGCGCGATCTATATGAGAAATTATTATTGTAATGTTTATATTCATATAGCGCCTAATGTGATTGAAAATCATCTCTTAGCTCTTGACATTCTACCCCGGTTATACTGGAAACACACTCGCAATCAATCCGTACGTGGGGTGCACTTTCTGCTCCCTCGGGAGCAATGCATTCTGGCAGCCATATGGCGCACTCAACTCTATACAATTGCTTGACTAATTCTGCCGGGTCCCAATTTATATTGCGAGGGCACCAAAAGGACGAGGTTTTTTGTTCGATTGGGATACATTGGCCTGGTTGGAAATCGAACCCATGCCCTCCGCATCGAAAGATTACTGTAATAATGCTCTAAATTATTAAAAGACTGAATGCACACATATATTTGTAAACAGAAACGTGCAAGATTGTACCAAATTGTATTATCGCGATGAAGGAAACGGTGCGTCTATTTGTTCAACAAAAAAACATGACAAGGAATACGATATAGGCTTCTTCGATGATTTTCCTTCATTTAATCGAGTGAAGACCCTTTTTATTTTGTAAGAGAACGACTGGAAGGTACACGGGCCACACCTGTATTTACCGGACTCATTATAAGCAGGAAAATCTAAATATAGGCTAATCGAAAAAGAAAACAAAAATCAATGAAACTAAATCATTTAGTTGTACACAGGAAATAGCATGGCTTTTTTTTGTATATGTCTTCTTGGGACCCATATTACTCAACTTTTTTGTGAGGAGCAAAACAAAATAATAAACTTGCAATTAATGATTGACCTAATAAATGAAGAACTGAAGTCGTATGAGCCAGACCTGTATTGAATCGGCCTTATTTTAAACGGAAAATCTAAATAAAGACGAATCGCAATACAGATTAAGAAGACTACATCGTGTATTTATAAACAGGAAATATCATGACTGATTACAATATGTCTTCTTGCGACCTATATTACAAAGTCTTCAACTTTCAAAGGGAATGATACGTCAATGTTAATTTAGAGAAGAACAAAAACCTAAGAATAAATACGGTTGACGCCTTAGTTAATATTTCCAGAGCAATCCGTCCTTTAAATTAATTACAAGAAGACCCTTTAATTAAGTTTGAGGGAGGCAGGAAGTCATATGAGCCACACCACAGTATAACGCGAGCTAATTTTAACCAAGAAGTCTAAATGAGTATCAATTAGACAATATGGCGATTAATTTTGTAATCAGGAAATAACATGATTGTATAATTGTATTTTCGTGACCCGTACTAGTTACATCAAAGTCCGAAGGATAAGATGCATCTATACTTCCGGTGATCTGAGCTTTTCAGACATGTATCATTCTGATTATATAGGGATCTTATACGATCCGAACACTTACGGTTCGGGTGTGTAGAACGGATCCGATGAGTGGCGGACGTACTGCGTGCAGTGAAATAACCGGAACGCCAAACCGGCTAGGAAGTCTCGCGACGACAGATAACCGGCTACCGGCCTAATCTGGAATCCGGTCCGTTCTGTCAAAGTTAAATGAGAGTGGTTATCAAATATTATCTTTGACCCATGCCGTTTATACTTTTTATGAAAATAGAAGTAATTCTACATCTGACTTTTATATATCTGAACCAAAAAAAGAAGAAGTCATCATTCATTGTTAGTATATTGTTGTCATTTTTTCGGAATAAGTAAGTGCCCACCATGGGCCCGGGCCCCCTTGGATACGCTAATGTTGATAGTAAACCGTATTGAATGAAAAAACTTTCTATTTCGCATACCGGTATTTTAAAGTTATTAATTTACTTATTTATTAATTTGGAGCTTTCACATTGGCGAATGGTTAGCAGGTGAAAGATATGGACCTTGATTGTTCAAATATCTCCCTTATGTTGGTGATATTTATGATAGAATTAAAAAGCAATCAAAGCAAAAATTGCAATCAAAGTCAAATACACAATGGGTTAAAAAGTCTGACATCAATTGTCTCCTTTATTCAGTGTTAAACAATAATCCGTTTCTTTTCTAATAAACTTTCACACATTATTCAGATGAATCTTACGATTATAATGATATGATGACGCCTCAAATATGACTTTTGGAAAAATATGATGAAGCTAATGGAGCGCTTTAAGGGTTATGTTATGTAGCATCTTCTGGAAACATATATGATAATTTTAAGATTCATAATTACCTTTTAAAAACCGTGAAACATCTTCTAGCTGAGGTATCTTGTTCACGCTGCGTGTAAGATTGAAGAAATAAATACGAACATAAATAACAAGTTTAACCCAATCTGTAGATATATTAAAACACTGTAATTAAGTAACAACGATCTAACGATGTTGGTATTAATATGATTAATGTCAAATGTATTTAAATTGTATTACTGATTATTATGAATAATGACATGAATAAATTGATTATAACTATATTGCACACAACAAAATATATTGCGGTAAATAGTTCTGACAATTACTTTAATTGTTGGCACTCTTATCTTCTTCGGGAGCAATAGACAAATTAATGTTTGGTACAATATTGGGTATAATGGATATATATTACTTTACAAAAGTAAGTGAATAAATTAATATGTGATTAAATGCATGAATGAATGACCGAATGAATTATAAAATTAATGCATACATGAATTAATGGATGAATTTAAATGGGAGTACACGGGCCTGTTACTGATACAAAATCATTCAATCAATTAAATCATGAAAGAAACGTGTGCATCAGCACCATCTGCAGAAGTATCTGACATGTCTGAGGGCATTCTGTAATTTTAAGTTGCTCTGAACCATAATTGTATTGGCCTATAAGAGGATGTCTTTTATCGCGCACTTTTGCCTATATTTGAGTTTGATTTATATCTCGCCTATAATGGGCTTTTGTTCACTATAGCATATCATAAAAACCATTCATGCATGTAGCCTTGTGGGATAATAAAATAATAACAAAGATATGGACGCTCAATAAAAATAAATTGCGGTATATTGCGGCAATTTAAAAAGACTTTATATGTTTTGACTTTGAACCTTGTAAAGTTTATTTACCATGTTATAGCAATAAAATGTATCATAACAAAATACAAAGAATACAGATTTGAATACAAGTGCCAATACTAAAAACTGAACAATCGTAAGTACCATGTACTTTCTTGTTCAAACTTGAAACCTATATAGTTGCAATAAAAACTTTTTTAGACGATAATGCAGATTATAGGCTTGGTATCATTCGCAAAATCAAGTGCGTTATTTCTTTGGACAGTTATCAATTCATTTCATTCTGGACAACACCTACCACTGGCTCTATACAATAATTAGCGTTATTCTGTGACCTTTTCGACACTGAAAAATTAGTAAGTTCCAACTACATTTAGTCCTAAGATTTCCTTCATGCATATAATGTTCAAGTATTCTATTTGACACCCCATTTATAAGATTGATATATTGGTTTATAAAAGAGCACATATACTTCTGACTAGCTTTAATAGCTCAGTCGTGGTTAGAGCACCGACCAGCAATACACAGAGGTCTCTAGTTCGAGTTTCGCTCCAATCAACCTTTCTCCAAATAATGTTTATTCGATTTTACGATGACGCTTAATATAGGTTTTCACGTCCATTTTACCACATTTTTATGTATAAATGTGTACTTCTATTTCGTCCCGAGAAGTCGAGAATGTGCTAATGCCAACTTCAATTTCTTATATTGTCGACCAATATCTCGGGACGAAATTTAAGTACAAATTTATCAAATTGAATGACAAAAGACGTGTTAAAATGGACGGGAAAACCTATACTACAACATGCCAATAATTTATAGCATTGTGCATCAAGTTACCCTCGTATGATAAAGATGATTAATTGTTAGCTTTATTTTGTAAAAAGTAATGTACTTCTATTTCATCATCGATTATGTGAGAAAAAAAATTATGTATGTCCCCTCTCCACATTTCAGGTTCCACCATGGCCACCCGGTGGGGACTCCTGTTGGTCATCATAAGCGGGTTGTGCACTAGTGTCCTCTGTGTACCCCCAACCCATTACGTCACGGAAGGTGAGAATGCTAAAATCACATTTTCACAGGCTCTGGATCCGGACAAACCCCTGGAGGCGTATGCATGGTCACTACAGTATGCTCACAAAGCTCGCCCATTCTACATACAATTTGGAGTAGGTGAAGCAGATGGAACATTTTATTCGGACGTGCTTAAATCACCAGATCAACGTCACCGGATGTCATTGTCATTCGAAATGAGTGAGGGTGTTTTATCTGTGAACTTTTTAATCAGGCATGTTTTGACATCTGACGCTGCAACGTATTTACTAATCATTGCAGAAAAGGGTAGCACGCAAGCAAGTTTCGTAAGAGAAGCCTTTCTTCATGTCCTATCAAGTGCGCCGAGAAATCCTGATGATACTTTCCGAGGACAAAGCAATTTCTCTACTCTGGTCTACACTGCACCACAGGTGACAGCTTGGCGATATGTGAGGTTCTCCGCCATTGGGGAAGTGGGTGCAACATTTTATTGCTATGTTATATACCCTTCATTTGGAGAGTTTATCACAGGGCATGTGTTTCATAAGAACAATTCGTACAATAAGATAGTCATGGTAAATGTTGACAGTACTTATTATTGCTGTATGCATTCTCCGTATCGAGAAAGATGTGAATATTATGAAATCGATAGTACCGGTAATCATGTGTTGTTCAGCGAAACTGAAAAAGAATTGAATTACACGCCGTTGAGGAAACCGTCCACAACGCCTGATACTGACGCGACCGACCTGAGTTTTAGTTCCCAAAGCACAACCCATGTGCCGCCTGAAACGAATGAGATAAACGAACCTGCGACGCACGCAATTCTATTTGGTCTCTGTGCGTGTGTTATACTTTTTATTGTTTGCGTATGGCGTGATTGTATTTACCTTTATAAAACATGTAAAAGGAGCTGTGGAACACGCAAAATTTCCCGGAAGAGCGCAGATGAGCAATGTAAATCAAAACAAGCTGATGACGTATGATCCTTTAAAGCCAGGCCCAGTTGGGACCTCCAATACTTGTATTACTAGATCGACCACATGTCGAGCAGGACAAGCTCTACAAGTTGCAATCATTAGCATTTCTTAAGGTCACCAAATGAGGTTGAAAACCATACAAAATGCTTAGCTATTTTCACCAGATGGACTGATTTATGTAGGGACATAAGCATAATTATGCAATATTACATCGTCTATAATAAATATCATGACATTAATGTGATATTTGAATGGGTTTAGGGGCTCATTGTGACAGCAAAGTCATTGTGGAGGTGACCTTCATTATGACAGTATGATATAGCTAACACAGTGCAGTACATTATAATGTGTGTATGCGTTTTCTCAATGTTTACCCTTTAAATCTGAA
This sequence comes from Echinarachnius parma, assembly GCA_037951105.1. NCBI lineage: Eukaryota > Metazoa > Echinodermata > Echinoidea > Clypeasteroida > Echinarachniidae > Echinarachnius > Echinarachnius parma. The sequence goes on from JBAMJV010004290.1 coordinate 36,421, forward strand.
CTCAAATGTCTGTAGACACCATGGAAAACCCCATTTCCTTATAGTAATTACACAAATACTATCAAAATACATCGAAACATTATTTGTATAACTCTTATTATTTGTATTGTTATTATGCCATCTGCCTTTAAAATAAAGCAATACTAAATAATGTTTAAGGAAAATCATTTCAGTTGATGACAACCTGTTGAATGATTTTCATTACAAAAATTTGGCAAAAAATCAAAACTGCACTTATTTAGGATGATAACAAAAATGAAAAAATGTAAAACATGTTCTTCTGTTTATGGTTACCATGTCAATGGAAAATATAATTAAACTTTCATACCAAAATGATTCCAATAACTGAATAAGGTTTTAGGAAAGGTTACCGGCTTTATGTCATGTGTATAATATACCAATGATGCGCAGGTATGAGTGGGTCTGTAGGAATTGTTTGCACAAGGTAACTATGGAACTGTTAAACCCACGAGGCGAAGCCGAGTGGGTTTAGACTAGTTTCCATAGTTACCGCGTGCAAACAATTCCACCGACCCACGAAATAAACTTGCGCATCATCTGTTTTATAGAATGGGCATTGTTACGCCCCCCAAAAAGTCAAAAAATTAAAAATTAGAAAAATTACCGGATGCATGAAATAATTTTACCGGACGCATGAAATTTTTTACCGGACGCATGAAATTTTTTACCGGACGCATGAAATTTTTTACCGGACGCATGAAATTTTTACCGGACGCATAACATTTTTACCGGACGCATGATTTTTTTACCGGACGCATGACTTTTCATGCATCCAGTACAATTAATTGTCTGCACAAATTTTGCTCTCAGCCAATCAGATTGCAGGGATTTATCAACCCATTCTATAATAGCTTCTGACCACACGAGCAATGGGAATTAAGGGGTTTCAGGGACGAACACGGTACTAAGGTTTTCTATAGCTCAGTCGGTAAGAGCACCAGTCTAGCAATCCGGAGGTCTCGGGTTCAAATCCTGTTGGAATCGCATTTGTTTTGCTCTTTTTTATTCGTAATATAAAATACACTGATGTATGTATAATACTTTATAAAACTGAATATTATTATATAAAACATATACGTTCATTATGATTAAATCATATTTGTATGTATATCATATTGACAAGTTTTCAAAGTTATACAATTCATTTTGCATATTTCGCAGTTACTAAACTCCCACTATATAATATGCTAAGCAATGCTCCTCATCAATATAATGCAAACTAATTTCCAATTGGAACGCATTCAGTAAAAATTTAAAAAGGAAATACCCCCAAATCAGTTGTCTGGCTGATGTTATTTTCATATTAGCTGATATTGTGTCACTCGTCATTTAGTAAATTGTGTGTATCCTTTCCATTGGTCGATTTCTCAAACTAAAATCGCATTTATGTTGTATTCAATCGTAATGAAGTTCAATCCGCATTTAAAAGACAACTAGTATCACTATAGGCGCAACCTATGAACGGTTTAATTTCACTTTACATTATTAAGAGAATACTAAGGCATAAAAGTGTATATGTTTGTGCATTACATTATTATCAATTTATATGATTAATTATGATTTAACAATTTAAAATAAGTATACTAATGAATTGTACTTCATAATACACAAATAATAATATAACATGCCGTTATGGTTAGCTTCATACTCGTGTGTAAATAAACAAATTTGTAAATATAATGTGCTGTGTATGTTTGATTTATCCAGTATCCAGAACGTATAGTCATTGGTTGTAAATATTTCACAGTTCAGAAAATTGCTTGCTGTGCTATCACTGTTGTGCATCTTCAAAGTTCAATTAAATAATATGCTACCCAATAAATCTGTAAATGAAACACATCATGCCCCAAATCTAAGGTTTTAACTGGCATGTAAATAATCAAAATAGGAATGTTATCGCACTCTCCCCATTTTATAGAATGCCCTGTGTAGGTTTGCTTTATAAGCATATAGTATATAAACTATTAATTCAAAGTAATGCTAAATAATGTTTGCTTGTTGAGATTATTGTGCAATTCTAATAATCCGTTGTAACCAAACTCTTTCAATTGTAATCAAGACGAATCATAACTATTTAGATATGATATTGACGTTCATACCGCCTATGGCTGCCGATTGTGTAAATAAACTAACAAGAACCTTAAAAGACAAACTCGAGTGTCTTCTCTAGTCCTATCACATTGATCTAAAATCTATTTACTTTAAATGATTGTATACTTGTGCATACTTGTATATTTTTTGGGTCATGTTTATATTTTACTGTATTTGTATTCGCGGACTTTTGCCACCACGTCAGACCCATGTTTAGAGACATTGTTAAAGGGATGGTTGAGTATTGGTCAAACTTAAATTTAGTAACCAAAACCTGTACCATTACGGTACAAAGTAATAGTTATAACTTAACCATGCTCGAAAAGTATACACATTTACAAACGACTAAGTAAAACCCCTGTTATCATTAAAAACGAGAGCCGTTACAACTCAAGAGGGCGCTATTAAAAAAAATCATTGGTTTTAGCCTTTTTTCATACAAAATTGTGCATTTGATGTTTTGTTAAAATAATGATTCAATCGAGATATCATTCTGATTTTTTTCAAAGTAGTCTTCGAGCATTTTTTGAAATTTTTCTAAAAAGTCTAAATATCGCCCGGTGATTGCCGGTGAAGAACATTTTGATTATATTTATGGATATTTCAGCCGTTTCTGAACCGATTTTGATCAAATAAAGTTTATTCTGTCATTAAAATTGTATGTTCTTTCGAATTTTACAGTCAGTTTTTCATTATCTCACAACAAAATATCGGAGGCACTTCGGGAAATACCAATACTCAACACTACCTTTAATTGCTGCGTTGTCTTAGTTTCACAAGTTTCATAAAACGATGTTGGTGTGCGTGTCTTGTATGTGATGAAATTCATTTAAAATATCATTTGGTAAGAAAGGGCGTATATTAGGGAATTTTAGGGGTGACTTTTGGGGATATCGAAATATAGCTATCACATTCATGTGTTAATGCATGTTTGTGTATGTGCATGTGTGTGTGTCTGCGTGCTTGCGCATGTGTGTATTTGTACATGTATGCAATCATGTAGTATGCAAGAAGGAATGAATAGATGCAGGCCCGTAGCCAAGGAAGGGGGGGGGGGGGGGGTGCGCTGGGTGAGTACGCCCCCCCCCCCCCCCCAACAAAAAAATCAGAAAGGTCCACTTTTGTATCGGTCTTGCAGCGTGTTCACACACACAAAGTTTCATCTCTTAATCATGACTAACCAAACGTCGTATAAAGAATCATGATTAAATAAACTACCCGAACGTTCACACACAAAAAAACAAGATCCCAAAACAGGTGGCATTCAGCTGCACAAAACATCGTATAAGTGCGCAGTTTGCCTTCTGCGCAGTGTGCTGTCTTTTTTATGTCTGCGGTCACGTTAAGCCCCGCCCAGTTATACGAGTCTCGTATAGATAATCATGATTAAACGAATCGCCGGTTGTTCACACACAAAACGATCGTGATTCTAGTCAGCTCTCGTACGAAACGATGCTCAAACCCCCGTTTCGTTAGTCATGATTAGCTATACGACGTTTCGTTAGTCAGCGTTCAGGCACACAATTTCCAAAAGTTTCATCGTATAGCGAGTCGAGAGCTGACTAAATAATCAGCTCCTGACTAGCTATACGATTACATTTTTGTGTGTGAACACGGGGTTGGCCATCTAAACGAGTGGTCTCGGTCTCGGTGACAACACGCCCCCCTCCCCCCTTGAAAAATCCTGGCTCTACGGTTCTGGAATAATTTAATGAATTAACAAACAAACACACAATCGAACGACCGAATGAATTAATGAATAAATACATTAAATAATTAATTGATACATACATGCATGAATGAATGAGTGAATGGATAAATAAATGAAAGAATGAATGAGTGAACGAGTAATAACGAATAAATGGATGGATGAATGAATGAATGAATGAATGAATGAATGAATGAAAGAAAAAATAAGTTGATGAATTAATGTATTTATGCAAATAATTAAATGAACTATAAATAAACAAAATATCTTACCAATAAAGACATTCCCGCTTCAGAATATTGAGATTTCGTAGATATTCTAGGCAAGCATGAGACGGATATAATCGGTTAAGTTCGGAAAACACTCGGCCCCATGTTCTCGTCTCTTCTTCTGTATATTCCACTCTTGGTATCGGATCGCCACTAAGATATGATAAAGAAAATGCGATGACAAAAACGAATCATTATAGATTTAAGATAAAATATATTCCATTTGAATCAACATTCTGTTTATCCAACATGCCGTGTTTAATTTAAATCGTTGAGAGTCGGGTATAATCGGTTAAGTTCTGAAAACACTCGGCCCCATGTTCTCGTCTCCTCTTATGTATATACCACCCTTGGTCACCACTGAAATAACAAATCAATTAAGATAACAAGAACGAATCATCAAATCTGTGTTAAAAATATATTTGATTTAGGGGTTTGTTAGTTGTGAACAAAGTTACTAGATCCATTTAGATTATAGTATAACTAAATATTATAACTATACAACAATATTCAAACCTTATAACTATAAATGTAAAATACATCACTTGATATGTTGTACCACAATAAACATGTCTCAGGGGTGTCGATCCTGGGGGGGGGGGGGGGGCAGGGGGGCGGGGTCGCCCCCCCCCCCCCTCCCCCAATGAAAATATTGGGGGGGGGCGAACATATCATTTCGCCCCCCCCCCCCCCAATAATTCCGAAAATGAGGAAGAAAAAAATCGAGTGATATAATGCCAAAGAGGGTAAAGACACATTTATAAATAATTAATCTTCACAATAGCCGTTTTTTAGTTTGAAAAGGACTGTAAATCTCTTTTTTGCCGCGCGCTTCGCGCGCATACAGTTTCTCATATTGCAAGTTTCATTTGGGTTGCGGGAACTCACCTTTTGAAATGTGTTGGGCAGCGTAATTTCTCAAACGAAGTTTATTAAACCCTCATCTATAGATAGCACACCGTCACAGAAAATAAAATAATCTCGGTACATATGCGCTGAACGCAAATCAAATTAGAATATCATGTCCCCCCACATTTGAAAAAGGAGCAGATTGTCCCCCTCCCTTTGTCATTATGTATGTTTGGCTCCATACCTATATACTTCATATTACGTGAAATTTCTGTCTCAGGTGTGCACCAAATCGCACAATTTCACGCCCAAAAATACAAAAGCTTCCTACTCTGGGAGGAATACACCCCCTCCAACACCCTCCCCCGCTCGATCGGTCGCTTCGCTTCCTCGCAAAGTCTCCCCTACACTTTTGAGAAATTGTTGACGCCCTTGCTTAGTTTCATGGGAGCCCAATGCCCTAGACTATATCGATGGCTCTATAGTATACATGATCACGTGGATCCATCTCATGCAAGGCTCAGTCTTTTCCTCGCTATGCCCTTTAAAAATACGTTATGAGTAGGTTCACTATTTTATACAATTTTAACACCCATGCTAGGAGCAAATGTCTGAAATGTAAAAGCTTCCGGGGGCTCCGCCCCTTGGACCCCCATTATTGTCCCCAAATGTGGGTGGCCCCCAAAGTCAGGTCTTCGAGCCATCAAGACACTTTCAATGAGCGCATAATAAAACTTCCGTGCATGCCAATGTGGGGCTTTTAGCTCTCTCAGTGGTCACTCTGGAAAAAATTTCAAATTTCGCCCCCCAATCTCAAAAACGGATCGACACCCCTGTGATGTATTATGTTAATACATTAAAAACATAGTCCAGCGACTGCCCGACGAAAAGCTGATAGGGTTTGTCTCTCTTCATGTTATTTAGATTCTTTAGGACCAAACTAGAATACTTACTGCTTGTAATTATACGCAACGTCCGCGAAGTATTTTCTCCGCTGCCTGTACTCGTTATCTGTGAAACCCTGCGAAAAGATTTTTAAAAGAAAACGTACATCAGTATTATGAGCTCGATTATCTTGTTCGTTATAGTTAAGAATTACGTTCTTAATTTAAATATGAAGCGCTCCGTTCCAAAAGGCGCTTAATCCACTTTCCATAAAAAATTGAGTTAACGTTATACTGTATCTATACATTTATAAGTTACGTAGCTATCTAGGAATCAACATTTTTACGACAAAGTACTCACTCAAAATCAAAATATAGAAAGTTCAATTTTCACATTCCCATAGGTATGTGTACAAACTTGGGCAAAGAAACCTGTTTTCCTCGAAAGTTGAAAAAGTGGATATAGCGCCTTTTGGAAGAAATTTCTTCATATATGCCTATTATAGGTAGTGTAATGACATGTTTAATTCACAGGATAAGCCTTAGATAGATCAATGGCATCTGCTGCTAGTTTTTAAATCATTTAATTATTTGCCTATTTGCCCATTTTGTGTGTATCTCCATTGCTTCTTTATGCATTATTAAGTTTTCATTCAAGCTTGTTGAGATAGATAAAATGAACAATGGGCTTACCAATAAATACGATATTAATTTGTTTCTAGCTTGCTGACGTGCCAGTAATGAATCATAACTAGTACATATATATTATTACATTTTTTATAATTCTGTGAATTATCAGTATGATTATGCCTTGCATGTTATTTTGTAAACGGTGTCTGCTAAATATAATTATACAATGTACATTTTGGTGGAAAATCGTTATACCGAGGACATTGGGACTATCAAAGTTATCTGTTATATATACCATGCAGGGCATGGGCGTCAACAGGCGGGGGACGGGGGGGACATGTCCCCCCCACTTTTGAAAGTGGAGGGGATTGTCCCCCCCACTTTTTTTCATAAGTGTATACATTATGTATGTTTGATCCATAGATTTCATAGATTTCACTCTGACATACATGTACATATGTGAAATTTCTGTCTCAGATATGCACCAAATCGCACAATTTCAAGCCAAAAAGTGCAAAAGCTCCCTACTGTAGGAGGGGGACACCCCCTCCCACACCCTCCCCCGCTCGGTCGCTTCGCTCCCTCGCCGATGTCCCCCCCACTTTCGAGAAGCTGTTGACGCCCATGATGCAGGGTAAAACACAACAGTATATAAAGAGCTTGGTCCAGGAAAATAACGCTGTTATGAGAAGAGAGTTTTGTTATATCGGAGCTCTTTATAACGAAGTTCCACTGTATAGATTTCATACCCAGTCAGAAATGATCCCACAAAATACTATGGCTGGGGTCTATGAAGAATGCATGTTATATCGAAATCAAATAGTCTTGAATGCATAGGCGTACCCAGGGGGGGGGGGGGGGGGGGGGGGGGTTCAACAGTCTCGGCCATCATTACCACTGGTCTCGGCCCCCGAGGACACAACTTAACTAGTGGTCTCGGTCTCGGCCTCAATTTTTTTTTTTTGGATCTTGGTTTTCGGCTTAGAAAAAAAAAACATACCCCCCCCCCCCCCCCTTGAAAACATCCTGGGTACGCCAGTGCTCGAATGGGTTAATTTGTATTACCGGATGGTCAGCGTCCAGTTCTTGACCGTACGTTAGCACACGTGTTGCACTGCTATCGAACTCTGAAATCTTCCGCGGGAAGTCCATCGTATTTCTGTCCTTTTCTCCTGTCACAAAAAAAGAAAGGAAAGAAAGATAAAAACACGTTTTCTCATTATCTGACGATCTATATAACAACTTCATCTGACAGGACACAACTTACTAAGCATACACAAATCCCGGGGGGGGGGGGGTCACTCCCATTGAAAAGTGCTACCCACCCGTGTCCATCGATCAACCTCTGAAATGGACCCTAAATGGAGTATCGCACCATCATAAGTTTACAGCCCTAAATGCGTAATGCCTTGAAACCTACCCTTAACCCCGGCGCAGACAGAGCCGACTCGACCCAATCCGACTGGTTTTCAGCCTGATTAACTCAGTATACCTTGCCTCAGGACTCTGGTTGTGCCAGTCAAGAGCCAGTCGGAGGTCATTCGAGGCCGATTCAACATGTTGGATCCGCTCCGACTGAGCGAAACTGACTATAGCCTGACTAAAATCCAGTCGGATCGGGTCAAGTCGGCTCTGTCTGCGCCGGGCTTTAATGGCACAAAATGCAGCTAATTACACTTGTTGTGTGTTTTTTCGATGAGTGCTGAAAACTACCCCGACGCCATATAGCTAACAAATGTTACCATTTCGACATTTTTGGGGGACGCGGGTGCGTAGCCAGTCATGTTGGGATTGACGCCACCGGGACACAAAGGTGTATATAATTATAGTTAAGGGTATGAATTGCAACATTATCTAAATGTACATTATCTTCTTTTTCAAACAGAGGTAAACTGACCAGAAATACAAAATATGAATTTCTTTTTTTTCAGAACATGGTTTCTTCGGTCTAGCGACTGAGCTATAGAAAGCCCATCTGACGGTTGTTCGTCCCTGAAACCCCCTTTCAATGTTCGTGATGGTCAGAAGCTATGATTTATATATATACCTGACAAAACCCCGAAGGATAAGAAAACAAAAATCGAGGGATATGTGCGAGGATCACCGGAAACTATTATGTTCTTTGTCCATTTTCATTAATCTTCTGTCGAACTTTGTAACTTTTCTCGTGAGAAAAAATGCCATGGTATTTGGACGGTGTTATTTTAGCGTGTGCAGTTAGAACTAGAATCTGGCACAATTATCTTTAGCACCTTCTATAAAGGCCCGGTCACATATCACCGGATAGCGTAAACGAATGCCCGACGAATAGAAATTTGGCGAAATTAAATTTTCCAGTAGTAATAGTCGTCCCCATTGATTCATGCACAAACCATTCCGCCGGATAGAACAGCATAAATCGCCTGCCTGACAAGGAACGGACAAGAAACGTATACAACAGAGACGAACGGATTTAAAATTTAACTCTCCGTCGGGCATCCTTTTAAGCTATCTGATGATATGTGACGGGGCCTTTAACAGTTACTATTTAGGGCGCATTAATAATGAAAAAAAGATCTACTCACCATTTTTGTTGGTTTTATCGCCGAGACCCACCGATGTCGACATCAGGAGGGATTCGTTGTTCATCGCCGACATCACTTTCCGAAGAAGACCCTTCTTGCCCTCGCAGTCGACGTAGATCTCGAGCTCCGAGCTCGACTGCTTGGACTTGCGAGACTCGATGTGCAGAACGCGGATGTCGTTTTCCTGTTCGAAGACGACATCATCGAGGGACATAATATAGATGTATTAAGAAGGTAATCAATATTGATCATGGTGATGATGATCACGACGACGATGAAGATGATGATGATGATACTAAAGATAATAACAATAATAATGATACTTTTGCCACTACTAATTACGATAATGATAGCAACAATACCAACAACATGTAAAAACTGCGACAATTATGATGTATAGTTGTAATACTGATAATACTACATGTATTAAGAAGAAGGAGAGGAGGAGCATGTGGCGTAACTACGGGAGGCATGGGGGCACGATCGAGCCCCCCCCCCCCCCCCCCCCGAAAAATACAATTTAACATCAGGGGAAGTCCTTTAAAAAATGTATATTGTATATATAATCAGTGTGTCCCCGTCCCAGTATCTAGTGATCATTGCGATTCACGTGCCTCCAATCGGCCCGACAACGCTACACCACTAATGAGGAGGCCGACGAGGAGGAGGACGAGGATCGATACGAATTCGTGAGGAAAGGGATCTCACCTTAAACATTTTGAGAACCAGGGCCAAGTTGCCGAGTTCGTTCTTGATGGAGAAGATGAGCGGTGCGTTCGTCACGATATCCGATGAGGACATCCGCCGCAGGAGCGCTCGACGATCCTGAAAGTTGGCCAGATTTAGTAATTTATTTTTAATTTCTTTATTATTTTACTCGTTTGTTGATACATTTATTAATTGTTTTTGATTCGTTTTATTTCTTTATTCTCCACTCATGGGATGGATTGCCCTTGTTACAAGCTGTTTTTTTTTTCAAAGGGGTCCAAGAATTAGATTATACATGTATTCAGTCATTTGTTTCATATCGTTTCCTATACTAATAATTTACTCTACTTCTAGCTTTTCTGATATGCCGACCTTTGTTATTATGTTTCTTTCTTACTATATATTCATGTTATTGTTGTTTTCCCTTTTATTTCGTTATAATTATGTATAAGAAAGGAAACATTACCAATGCGACCCTTTTTGCCACCAGTGTCAGTATGACTTTAACAAAATAGGGGTGTTCTGCTCTTGCCATCATGAATAAAGATTTGTTTTTTTAAATCAACAATCACCGATCACATTGAAAGAATCCTCACGACCCAGTCTTTTAGTCGACAAGTTTACATTAATATCCCGTCATTGCTCGTCATTGGTTTACAATGACGAGAAGGAAGTTCAGCTTATTAACCCAGCAAGGACGATGGCCCACATATACATTTGTGGGTTGGTAGTCCTACATTAAATTTTGAGCAAGAAGATAACAAGTTATATGAGGTGTACAAGGAGATAGAGCATAAATTTCACTATCATTTAAGACATTTTTTAAATTGGCAATACATTGACAAATTTTCAAAACGGATTTTGACATTTAAATTGGCAATGCCGTGGTAAGGTTACTTTATATCTGTCTTAAATTCAAATAAGTAAATATTTTCCACCTATTTGTATGTCATCAAACGGTAGAAAAAAAAAGGAGTTGCCGATTTGTTGGGGGAAATAATGATCAATTTTGCTTTGACATATCTCTCGTCCTTGACGTACATGAGTGATTATACATTTTGTTCCTCACTTCTTGGGCCCCATTTTGATAACATTATCGTAACTTCTACGTCAGCAGCCAATCAACTTGGAACATATTAGCTGTTGCCAAATAAGTTACAATTATCATGATTATCGGACATTTATACTATTTGAACATGTATATCTAATAGGGCCAAGTATTTACTTTTAAATATATATAGATATCTGATGTTATATTCCACATACTAAGAATCTTGCTCTACGATTGGTCAAAAGTTAATCACGTGATGAAACATAGTTTCGCCCATCATTGATTGGAGAAGAAAAGTTCGTTACACTCGGTACTATCTTGGGTGAAAGTGCGTTGCACAGGGTACTATCTACGGTGAAAGTGTGTTGCACTGAGTACTATCTTCAACGCAGCAGGCGACACGGCCACCGCGCGCGGTGATGTACGTACGTAAGTACTGCATGCACTGTCCATAGATATGCGTGTTATGAAAGCTTCCTGCGAGCGGAGGTCTTGTTTTAGCTTGCGAAAGATGCTGGACGAGATTAGATGCTCGACGAAACAGTGAGATCGTCTTTCTCGTAGACCCTACCAGTGAAATGTTTCCGATGTGGAATATAAAGCAAATACCTTTTGGTTTCAGGCGATGGCAAACTATCACTTCCTCGGCGATCTGAATGTACACTGTTAAAAAAATCCTCCTATCCGGGTCCAATAATTGGATGTAACCCAGCTGCATCCATTAATTGGCTTCGTGGGCACCTGTTTTTGGACCAGTGTGGGTCCGTACAGTGGAGCTCACGCAGCACCAATAATTGGTTCAGTACAGACGTGGGCAGTATTCTGGGCACCTATTATTGGAGCTCCTGGAATCCCTATTTTGAAGTTATAGGGTATATATGGTATACTGGATGCAACCCAGCTGCAACCATTAATTGGCTTCGTGGGCACCTGTTTTTGGACCAGGGGGTCCGTACAGTGGAGCTGACGTAGCACCAATAATTGGTTCAGTACAGACGTGGACAGTATTCTGGGCACCTATTATTGGAGCTCATGGAATCCCTATTTTGAAGTTATATGGTATACTGGATGTAACCCAGCTGCAACCATTAATTGGCTTCGTGGGCCCCTGTTTTTGGACCAGTGTGGGTCCGTACAGTGGAGCTCACGCAGCACCAATAATTGGTTCAGTACAGACGTGGACAGTATTCTGGGCACCTATTATTGGAGCTCATGGAATCCCTATTTTGAAGTTATATGGTATATATGGTATACTGGGCACCTATTATTGGAGCTCATGGAATCCCTATTTTGAAGTTATATGGTATATATGGTATACTGGGCACCTATTATTGGAGCTCATGGAATCCCTATTTTGAAGTTATATGGTATATATGGTATACTGGGCACCTATTATTGGAGCTCATGGAATCCGAATATTGGAGTTCAACTGCACTGATTAGTGCAGGGGCCGTATTCTGAAAAGTTACAATCGATTTTAGTGACGTAGATAAAATCTATTTTAGTGGATGGTGATCCTTTTTAATGTCAAAACAATGCGCACTGGCTAGCCAAAACAATGCGCACTGGAGTACCTCATTGCGCATTAAAATTGGATCACCATCCACTAAAAAATATTTTATCTACGTCACTAAAATCTTTTGTTACTTTTCAGAATACCGCCCCAGATCACTGGGGCATATGGGCACTGAATATAGGACCTTTGCTTATCTCGATTCAATTATTATTTCACTTGTGGACACTAATTTTGGACTTTACTGGGCCTGTACTACACTTTAGTCTCCGGTTTGTCTCATTAAAAAGGCACACCAACAAATGCAATAGTTTGAATACATTTTGTTTATGTAAACATTCATAGAATACATGTGAACAAATGTCATTCAATTGACAATCGAGTACTAGTGAATGAACATAACTGAAGTGTGAAAATATGTCACAAAAACAATAATACCATGAATATTATGCAGCATCTTACAAGATTTACCTAAAGACACAGAGAGGCTGGGCTTTTTCATGTTTTAAAAGGCACACTAGTAGGAAAATAGCAGATGTGGCTTTGATGATATATTCTACATGATCCCCTATCATGACACCCTACATGTATGGAGGGTGGTTAGGCCAGATATGATAATATATTTTTCTTCAGACCCCTCCCCCTCCGGACAAGACTGCTCATCAATGCCCCCCCCCCCTCCCACAACTGTCAAGCTACCCCACCACCCTCCAGACATGGAGTCCCCCCCCCCCCCCCCCGGATAGTTTCCTTATACAAATGGCAGATAATCATATACAGTACATGTGTATATGGCTGCAAAATACACCAGGTATGGCTGCAAAGGCCTGCAATATTAAAATATCTCACTGTATACCTGAGTTACATGCTCAAATTGCCTAAAGTCCATAGCGACATCATACATTCAAAATAATGTTCACAACTCTCTAAAATCTAATGTCACCAAGATACAAATGCATATGGGCATTTCCACGGTAACTCACGTTACATTTTGAACTCAAAATTAGGTCGTTGAGATCAATATCCTTAAAGCCCAATTAGTGATACGAGTTACTATATGTGAATGAGCATCATGCACCTCCATCCTACCTCACAGCAACATTACATCCACAGACTCTAATGAGAACTATGAGAAAAAACTACAAATGTCGGTAACTCACGTTACATAATTTGGACATGCAAAAATTTGGCATATATTATATTCAAAAGTTTCCTCAAACAAGAAACAGAGAGACTCTAAAGTCTATTGTGTCAAAGTCATGGACTAACAACATACATCACAGAGTATGGTAAAAATTCAAATTGTCTTACATTCTCCAGGTATCGTCATGTGAAGCGGTAACTCACGTTACAGTTTGTCCGCATGATCACAAGACAATTTTTTGTCATGATAATCCAAAGCAAACTTACCAAGACAACTTTTTTTCACAAACAAACTCCATGAATAAAGAATCTAAATTGATTTGAACATTGATCTGACAGTAATTAATCCCATTTTATCCATGAGATTACCAAAAGGCAGGAAACTTTACATTTAGAATACCAACTTGAAGATAAATTTCATTTTTAATTGAGTCGTTTTCCAAGCTTTCATTTGTACTGAGACAAAAATTGTATTCAACAAAATGATATGAAACAGAGTCTATTTCATTAAATTACACTCTTTTCCAGTTAACAAATGCATCAGAAATTGAGGATTTAATTGAGAATTTGATTTGATTGTTTTTTTTTTTATTTTACTAGATTTCAGGCTATCTAGATAAAACAAGTCAATCTCACTGCATGTGTACATGCAAAATACAATGCTCACAACAAACTGTCCAATCAACAGAGTACACATAATAAATGGGTAATAAACCTGAGTTGAAATGTGTACTAAACGTGAATTGAAAGTACCCTTCAACAACATCCAAATTGCTTAAAGTCTATATACAAATGCATGTACAAAATGCCATGACCATCGGACGGAAGATCTCACTGTATCATATCAACAGAGTACACATAATAAATGGGTAATAAACCTGAGTTGAAATGTGTACTAAACGTGAATTGAAAGAACCCTTCAACAACATCCAAATTGCTTAAAGTCTATATACAAATGCATGTACAAAATGCCATGACCATCGGACGGAAGATCTCACTGTATCATATCAACAGAGTACACATAATAAATGGGTAATAAACATGAGTTGAAATGTGTACTAAACGTGAATTGAAAGTACCCTTCAACAACATCCAAATTACTTAAAGTCTATATACAAATGCATGTACAAAATGCCATGACCATCGGACGGAAGATCTCACTGTATCATATCAACAGAGTACACATAATAAATGGGTAATAAACCCGAGTTGAAATGTGTACTAAACGTGAATTGAAAGTACCCTTCAACAACATCCAAATTGTTTAAAGTCTATATACAAGTGCATGTACAAATTGCCATGACCATCGGACGGAATATCTCACTGTATCATGTCATGGAAAATACAATGCTCACAAATACAATGCTCACAAACTCAATCAACACAGTACACATACTAAATGAAAAAAAAAGAAGAAAAAAAAAGAAAAGTGTCAATAACAGTGTAGCTAGTTTGGGAAAAATAGCGTTTGGCGCAAAGTGTGAAATCTTAAAACAGTTGTATAATCTCACAGATTATGAATTGACCTTACATGTATCGCCACAACCATGATAGGTGGCGCCACCTGGAAGACACCCTGTAATGGCAGGGTCAATAGAAGAATTGTGTATAAGTTCGAGTTAAATCCTGAACATATTTCGGGAGAAATAGCATTTGCTGCAATTGTCACTTGACCTTATATACACAGCAACATGGTGAACATTGTGTGCAAGTTTGAATGAAACCCCCTAAAGACTCTATAGTAGGGTGGTTAAGATGTCCGCCACTGCAATCTGGGGTACAATTGATTTAGTACCTTTATCATATTCCTTGGATAAAACGAAAAAAAATTATCCAAAGAGACACTCTGTATCTATGCAAATTCGGCCTAATTTCCATAATTTATGTAAATTTATTCATGAAAATGGGATATTTCATGAAAATTGTGTTTTTATTGACATATTTTATGGGGAACATATTCCTTAGATCAAAAGAAGAAAATTCAATTAAATAGACACCCTGTTTATATGCAAATTAGGTCTAATTTCCATAATTTATGCAAATATATGGATGGGAATGGGATATCTAAGCCAATGGTATTTTTGTTGACATATTTAGGAGAACATAATCCTTGGATCAAGAGAAAAAAAAATGATCCAAAGACACACTTTGCATTTATGCAAATTAGGCCTAATTTCCATAATTTATGCAAATGTATTCATGGCCCCAGAAAATAACTTCCCAAAAATAAAGCCACACAATGACTTGGTCCATCGGAAAGAGTGCCTTTTCATAAGAAAATTGATACCAAGAACATTAATTTTGGTAGTGTAGTTTTTGTTTTACAGCGCTGTGAGTAACACCATGTCAGGGTTCATTTTTTTCAATTTTAACTGACCTATTGGCTAAAGAATGACCCAAAGCGGCTCGTTATAGAATTCTGTGCTGTGGCTATTCAGTCGATTGCACATTAACAAAGGTGTTCGCATTATTGTTCACCGTAATTCTATGACGAGCTGTTCGGGTCATTCTTTAGCTAATAGGTATGTCACAAATCGAAGAAAAATGAACCCTGACATGGTGTCACTCACAGCGCTGTAAAACAAAAACTACACTACCAAAATTAATGTTCTTGGTATCAATTTTCTTATGAAAAGACACTCTTTCTGATGGACAAAGTCATTTTGTGGCTTTATTTAGGGGAAGTTATTTTCTGGGGCCATGAATAAATTTGCATATATTATGGAAATTAGGCCTAATTTGCATAAATGCAGAGTGTCTCTTTGAAACATTTTCTTTCTTTTGATCCAAGGATTATGTTCTCCTAAATATGTCAACAAAAATACCATTGGCTTAGATATCTTATTCCCATCCATATATTTGCATAAATTATGGAAATTAGACCTAATTTGCATATAAACAGGGTGTCTATTTAATTGAATTTTCTTCTTTTGATCCAAGGAATATGTTCCCCATAAAATATGTCAATAAAAACACAATTTTCATGAAATATCCCGTTTTCATGAATAAATTTGCATAAATTATGGAAATTAGGCCTAATTTGCATAGATACAAAGTGTCTCTTTGGATGAATTTTCTTCTTTTCATCCAAGGAATATTTTAAAGTTATTAAAAACTCTGTACCCCAAAGTGCAGTGAACACCCATATCTTGGGGTCTTAACATCTCTACTACTAGGAGAAATAGCAATTTTCGCAAATTGTGGACGGACGGACGACGGACAGACAACAGCCGGACAACGGACGCCGCGCCACGACAAAAGCTCATCTGGCCTCCGGCCGGAGTACAGTTACTGTTTGGGCAGAGCACTCTTGAATTTCTCCATTGTGTTGACAACACACACAGGAAGAGGTCCTCCCCTCACGTCCATCAGTCCATGCTGAACAAAAGAGCATGTCTTCTTGCATGGAGATGGATACTGCAGGTTGCACCCATAAAACAGTGCAAAGAGGCAGATAAGTCCCTCTGTCACTTCACAGCAGTGGAAGAGTTCTTGGCCTTCTGCTGCCACACTCACAAGTTCCGTCTTGAAAATGTCCCCAGAGACGATCACCACAGGGTGGACAGAATCTCGAGCGAGAGTAGCCATGGTCTCTGCTCCATGTTCCTGAAACAAGCACAATGTCAACACAATGTGGATTAGACAAGAGCATCAAAATGAATAGAAAGTTTGACTCATGGCTTGTTCATTGAAGCTGACCTCTGTACATATTACTGTAAAACATGAAATATTCCCGGCTGTAAAAGTTTGCGGTTTTGCTATTTTAGACTTTTAGCAGGAGGAAATGTTTGCGGATTTGCTAGCCATGCAATGCATGGTAATGGCCAAACAGTGCATTATCTAAATTTTCGCGGGATAACAAATTCACGGATTACGTCATTTTGGACTATAATTTATAAATCCAAGTACATGTAGACTAGTATGGTACCATACATAAAATTCATCTTAATTGAAAATATTCTGCTGCAGATGTAATGATGCTGCAACCTGTATCAAGTGTACATGTATGTACCATGAATATAAGGACATTCATGTTACCGTATTTGCCGGTGTATTAACCGCTCCCGTGTATTAACCGCACCCCCAACTTTGGAGGGTTTTCAGTGAAAAAAAATTAAATTGATTGTATAATTCTAGCACAACTCAACATGAAACACTATGGATTGGACAGTGCTGAACGGTAAAAGACAAACAAACAGAAAACGAAACATGAATCAAATCAAAGATGAAACAAAATGTACCTTGATATGTTTATTCCTTCTTACAAGTCTAGATTTGGTTGAATCTACCCTAGAAAATAGTAAATTCTAAGCTCTTTTTTGAGAAGAAAAATTGCGATCGTAACTTTCCAACTGGTGGGAAAAGTAAGCATAGCACATGCACACAGACCAGATGAGATTTGACTCAATCACGATAGGATGATCGCTAATTTCAGTCAACTCTCATGTGGTCTGTGTGCATGTGCTATGCTTACTTTTCCCCACCAGTTGGAAAGTTACGATCGCAATTTTTCTTCTCAAAAAAGAGCTTCATTTGTGTTTTACCGTTTAGTACTGTCCCATGCATAGTGTTTCATGCTGTATTGTGCTAGTGGGGATTTTTGTACAATTTACCCTATCTCCGTGTATAAGCCCCCCCCCCCCCCCCTACTTTTGCGGTTCTCTAGCCAGAAAAAACCCCGCGGTTTATACACCGACAAATACGGTATATAATAGAAATAGAAACCTACTGGCAACAGCTTCACAAGATCCAGGTCCTCATTGAATAGGTATGGCATGAAGGTTGCTGCCATTGTCCCATACGCTAGTCGACTTTCGCGGTCTGTGGCGTCCTCCACGTTACGTTCCAGCTCCCTCAAGGTAGCGCATACAGCTGCACATACCGGGCATATAATTTTCACATTCTGCACACTTTGGGTTGAATAATAAACATGATGGTCCCTATGAACGTGAGTCTTAAAACTTCCATAAGTTTTAAATGTTCTGACACAGCCATCTAAGCCACAAGTGAGGTTGAAGTGAGGGTCATGGCTGTGGAGAGTCGACACATGTCTCAACAGTCTTGTTATGTTGGTGGAGATGGTACCACAAAGAGGACAGTTCAGCATTTTCCAGGGGAATCATGTTGGCAGGAAACTGTGGAAAACAGGAGAGAAATCTTTTGAAACAGCCGGAGTGAAAATAAAAAGGCAGGACAAGGTAAAAGGCCTTACAGTGTTTGAACCTAAATCTCAGCCTACACCACCCCTAACAAATAGTGTTGTGTTCCAAATATCGCACCTTTCCTCAGACTAGAGTAAAAGGTGTCAGTGTCACCTTTCTCCAGGACAAGGTAAAAGGCTCAACAGTGTTTGAACCTAAATCTCAGCCTACACCACCCCTAACAAATAGTGTTGTGTTCCAAATATTGCAGCCCCCCCCCCCCCCCCCTCTAAAAAAGTGTTGCACCTTTCCTCAAACTAGAGTAAAAAGCATCAGGCAAAAGGCCTGACAACCTAAATCTCAGCCTACACCACCCCCAACAAATAGAGTAGCATGTTTCAAATCTACCTCTTCAAGCCTCACAGCCTACCCCACAGCCTCACACACTACTCACTAGACTCGGTCACAGTGGCATGCCACTATAGAAGGGCGACACCCCTTTCAGGCCATGGCCGTCACGTGGGGTGCCACTATACACGAACAGAATATTGTGGGCTGTTTTCCGAGAAAAATTTTGTTTGTGCACAGTGTTATGCCACTATATGCGCGACAAATACGGTACATTTAGTGCTAATCTACAAATAAACATGGAAACCAAGTTAACCCCCCAATATTAAATAATATTTTGGGCGGACATGTTCACGAAAAAATACATTGCCAAAAACAATTATTATTGCTCAATTTAGTGTTTTGAGGCTCAGCCATAGGCATGGCATGGCACAGCATAGAATATGCTATTTGGTAAAACTCCAGAAAAAAATAGCCCCCCCCCCCCCCCCAAAAAAAAAAAAAAAAAAAAAAAAAAACTAAAAAAAATTTAATCTAAAATAGATTTAGAATTAGATCTAATTTGTATTTCATGATCAATGAGGGAATGACACACTTTTGCATACAAAAAAATATAAGATACCATATTAATCTAAACTATGAAAGGTTATGATTTTTAAAATTTATTCTGAAAAGATTATGACTTGGCGATGTATTTTGGCAGAGTTATTGATTTTTTTTTTTTTTTTTTTAAGATATAATTGAATAAAACGCTGGCGGTCGGTTTATTATCCGAAACTCACGAAAATCTGTTCAGTACCCTCTAACTTCGCTTTGTATGTATTGCATATTTGCATGTAGTATGAAAGGGATGGATCGAGATCGGTGATATGATTTCCATCACCAATAATGGATAGTGCCACCAACGAGAGTGATTAGCACAATCAAAGAGATCAGCATAATAGCAGTAATCGCAATGAATCATGGCAAGTATGGCTTTGAAATTTCATACACAGAATAATACACGTATTATATCTACTTAGTTTTAACCATTTTGAAATTTTGGAACGATTTTGGTAAAGTGTGCTACTCCCTTTAAAGGTACTGACTGCAATGTTAATTTGGGGCGCAAATTAACTTTTTTGAAGGTAAAAATATGTTATTATTTTTTTTGATTTTTTTTTCTTTCTGAATTTCTACTTTTACACGAAAAAAACCCACGAAAATAGATTCACACTGCAGTCAGTACCCTTAAGGGATTTCGCTTTTTAGAACATTACATTACTATAGAGTGATAGACTGCCCACTCTGTCTCGGTGTGAGTGGAGTGCAAGTCAACAACGTCATAGACGCCGTCCAAAGTTAACCGGGGGGGTGCGGGGGGGGGGGGGGGGTTGGAAAATTTGGGGATAGTAGGGGGTGGGGGTTGGAAAAAATTGGGGATAGCAGGGGGTGGGGGGTTGGAAAAAAATTGGGGATAGCAGGGGGTGGGGGGTTGGAAAAAATTGGGGATAGCAGGGGGTGGGGGGTTGGAAAAAGCTGGGGATAGCAGGGGGTGGAGGGTTGGAAAAATCTGTGGATAGATGGGGGTGGGGGGTTGGAAAAATCTGGGGATAGATGGGGGGTGAGGGGTTGGAATTGGAAACAATTGAGAATAGCAGGGGGCGGGGGTTGGACAAATTGTGGATCTAGCATTAGTGGGAAAATCTGGGGGTTGGGAGTTTGGAAAAATCGTGATACATGGGGGTTTGGGGATAAATCTGGAAATGGTGGGGGTCAAAATATCTGGGGATAGATGGGGATTGAGTGGGAAAATTTGGGAATAGAGGGGATAGAGGGGAATAGAGGGATAGAGGGGATAGAGGACAGATAGAAGGGGGGTATAAATTGTTTAGAGGGGTAGGGAACCACAAATTTAAGGATAGAGGGAGTGGGGTAGGGTTTAAAAAAATGGATAGGAGGGGGTAAGGGGTCGGGGGGGGGGGGAAAGGGGATAGTGGGGGGTTAACAATTTTGAGAATAGAGGGGGGTGGGGGTCATCAAAAATGGGGGGTAGCAGGGGTGGGGGGTTGAAAAAATGTGGGGATAGTAGGGGGTGGGGGTGGAAAAACTTGGGGATAGCAGGGGGGGTGGACAAATTTGGGGATAGCAGGGGCTGGTGGGTTGGAAAATCCAGAGGATAAGGAGGGGTGGGGGGTGGAAAAAAATGGGGATAGGGTGGGTGGGGGTCCCAGTGGAGCGCAGCTCCCCCCCCCCCCCTGGTTAACTTTGGACGGCGTCATAAGAGTTAATAAATTTTAAACAGTAACACCTGTAGTAGACAGTCTAGCCGGGGTACAAGTACATGTGTGTCCCGAGATTCGGTGACCAGAAGCACCGATAATTGGTGCTCTCACAAGCTATAATAATGACTGAACCTGCCCCAGGCAATGGAGCTGGACCGGCTCCAGCAAATGGATTGCCTAGCCGAAAACATGTGCGCGACATCATCAGAACATGTGCGAAGTCACGTACTCCCGGTTGTGTAAAATTGCCGGTCAGATTGAGCGTGCTGCTATTTTGACAGCGCGCGCTGCATTTTTACAAATCTGCACGCGCGGATGACGTCATCCACAAACTTTGATCTTTTTTTGATCAATCGGTCAGAAAGGGTCAATTTAAATCACTAAAACGCCAGATTTGCTTGATAAATGTCCATGATTAATTGTGGAAATTATAATTTGAATTCACATTTATCTCCTTTTGTCCAAAGATTGAGTTTTTTCCTTACTTGGTGGAGAATAAAAATGGTTTAAAATGTGTGTAATAATCATGTGAAAAGACGCACCATTTGTTGCCTTAATTTTGTTCCTTTCATTTTTGTCAAATCAGTTTTTTGGATATATTGTCTATTTTATTCCGGTAAAAGAAGGTATGAACTACCGTTTCTAAGCCAGTAACAGATCACTTTGTTTGTGGATTCAATTTCTTTCTGATAAAAAATATTTGTTATGGACTATCATACATCGCTGGAAAGCCAAAATAGTACAGATTACGAATATCGTCAATTCAAGCTCATTCCGTCACTAATAAGCAAATCACTGCGCATTTTACGAACCCCTTACACTACGCCAGTAATGGATCACCACTACTCCAGTAACGGATCACCTGGCTTTATTTTAAAAATAATTGACCAATTATCTTACTTTTTTCATCAAAGTGTTAGCAAACTAGGAAATAATATCCATGTAAAAATTTAATTCTTAAACGTTCTTCCTTATTTAGTTATGAGGAGTTGAATTCTGCCAAACTGATCCCTATGAAATGTTAGCAAAAATCACACAAAAACCCAATTTTACCAAAATATCAAAATATTTTTCGATTTTTAAGTAAGAAATATCACAGATTTTAATTAAATACACTGTTACAGCAAACAAAATTTTATTATGATCTTTTGTTTTGTTTTTTATAAAGATTTGAAAATGGGTGATCCGTTACTGGCGTAGGTAATTTCTGCTGTAATTATGCATTAAAACTTGCCTTTTTTAACTATAAACCTGCACCCAAACACCCGGAAAATGTTGTGGGGTGTTCAACAGAACATCTTTCTGTGTTAATCATATATTAATTCTAGATACTTCGGCATATTTTTTATTTTTAAACATTTTGTTTAAAAAAATATTTTTATTTTTTCCCCCGCTTTTTTCTTGAAAATCTGAAATCTGAAATCACACGCGCGTAATGTAACGCCGAGTGCCGATGCCTAACTAGATGACACTATTTTGAAGGCTAATTTCTCAATTTTGCGTGATGATAATGGGACGGAGGTTTTAGAAAGGAGATGATAAAGTTGATATTAGATCCACATTCCTCTTCCAGTTATGAAAACTTAAAAAATTAGATAGTCACAAACGTCTTTATGCATCAATTTGGGTAGGTGATCCGTTACTGGCTTAGAAACGGTACATGTGTTTTGATTTTTATAAAGTCTCATTGCCTGGGCAGATTTTTTCCAATAGTCGTTCAAAAATGATATCTAAAAACGATTTCATGACAGAATCTGGCTTTCATTTCGCCAGGCCCAGGCCATTTCATGTCGTAATCCTAGCATTAATTTCCGTAAATCTGTATTTGTCTAATATTGGGAGTTATTTTAGGGACATGAAAATTCTATAAAAGTTCACGAGTCCAGTCATTTACCTCAAATCCTCAATAAATCTGTTTTTATAAATATAACTCTTCAAAAAGTGTCTAAAAGCAGCAGACTGGTTAGTCGTACGGACGCTGTACAGAAATTTGGCCGTCTGCGCGGGCACTAAAACCCAAGCGCGGTTCGATGCTTGGCCTAAAAATGCCAAGTCAAATACGCGCATCTCGTGACACTGGCTTGCGGATCGCCAGGCCAGCGCGGTAGCGCTGGCGCGCGCATGCGATCCGTAGAGTTATTTGCGGACGGGCGTACGTGAAGTGCCGCGGACAGGAATTCCGCTCTATTGATGATAGATTCACCACCGATCTGTCAAAAACGCTACCGGGGGACTCCAGAAACATTCCTGCATCACTGATAGTGTTACAATAATCATAAAACATCATGCTTACCACTCAAAATACAAGTCTCCAGTTCCGGATTCCCAGACGAACGCCGGTCACAAAATGGCTGCATATCACGTGGTACTCTGAGCCGGGAAACGATTCGCTAATTCCCGGCGCGGCGCGGCCAGCTCCGGCCCGGCGCGCGGTGCCAGTCGAGTCCGGAACCAAAAACTGGTTCCCGCCTACACATACCGTTATGGGCACCAATAACTGGACCCAATAAGGTCATTGTTTTTATTGAGCACCAATATTTGGAGCTGCCACGAGAAGTTTTTCTAACAGTGTAGTATGGCAAGTACCCCGTTCCGTTATTTGTGGGCCACCCTGTATATGAAGAGCTCGCTTCCAAAAGGCGCTAAATCCACTTTCCATACAAATTGAGTTAACGATATATCATAATGAAAACTTTAGGGTCGATTTGGACAAAAAATCACTGCACTGATAATACGCGTACGCTCGGGACCCTTATCAGAATGTTTACTTAGCCGCTGGGTCGAGTCGCTCCATTATATAAGAGGTATTTCCTTTAGCAATGCTAGCGTACATTCGATCCCTCTCATTGACTCAAACGTGATAGCTACACTATACTATACATGTGGGAAAAGTAAATCACCAAGGGCAAGTTAATACAAATGTCATGGTTAACTGGTTAATGTACATAAGTCAATTAACGATTAGCCTTGATTGTGTTAACATAATCATGTTTAACATACGAGTGTACTATATTTATGGTAAAGGCCAATATTGTCAGCTGACAATCCCTCACAAGCAACGGTTCCTATGCACTGCACACGTACAGCGCGATATGTCACCGCATCGCATCGCACTGTCGCACTGTGCCCCTTTCAAAAATGGAATCGCCATGCACGATCTTCTTTTAAGAGCATGGTCCCGATTGAACAAAACTTTTTAAAACAAAAAGGCAGCGGTGTTATTTGACCAATAACAATGATTTTTACATCAGTGGTTAGCTTGCATTCTACTCTTTTCAGATCTGTTCGCCCCAATTTGATACGATAATGCGTTCGGGTTATATGGCTCTTTGTGTGCGGCCTGTAGTGCATGATCTTCAAAAAATCGTGCATTTCCCATAGGCTCGTGACTCGAAACTTGAATGCGTAACAGATTTTAACCTAAAAAGGCAGCGGGATTACCAGGCGTCTTGCATTAAATGTTACATTATATGATAGAAGGGAATTTCAGCTTTCAAATGCGACTCGCCCCAATTTAATACATGAATGTTAACCAAAGTTATCGTCAAAACAATGCGACAATGTCATAATTTGAAACAGGAAATTACGTGTTGTAGCGACGTACGCGTATGCACACACGCTTTCACGGCGTTTATGTCCAAGAGTTTTCATTATGCTACATATATAATCTACGTAGCTATCTAGGAATCTACATTTTACAACAAATAATTCACTCGAAATCAAAATAGAAAGTTCAATTTTCATATTCCCATAGGCACGTGTACAAAGTGGGACAAATAAACCTGTTCTCCTCGGAAGTTGAAAAAGTGGATTTAGCGCATTTTGCTTACAAGCTCTTCAATTATGGAATCCACATTTTACGACAAATTACTCACTCAAAATCAAGATATAGAAAGTTCAATTTTCATATTCCCATTCATAGGCACATGTACAAAGTTGGGCAAAGAAACCTGTTTTTCTCGAAAGTTGAAAAAGTGGATATAGTGCGTTTTGGAAGAAAGCTCTTCAAATATAAAACCACCTGGGTTCATTGATTTTGCGATAAACTGAGGGTTCATTTACCCCTAAATTAGACCTGTAATATCCTTTATGTTGATTCTATTATATTCCTCTTCATGTTCTTGTCAGACTGGATTTGTGATTTCAACACCGATGAATGCTCCATCACACAGCAGGGCGGTGATCAAGGAAAATGGTATACTGTGGCCCATGATACGAACGATTCCGAAGGTAAATAGGTGGAACATGGCCAAAGTATGCAAGTTTTTTTCTTCTTCTGAAACCAGTGCCCATATACATAAAACCCTGATAAGCTAGTTGGTTGATCAAATTACAATTTCGATGTCCGCTAGGCTTAGCTGGTATTCACAAAAGGCCAATAGGCTAAATTCGCTATCGTAGTCAAGGCCTGACCTAGCATGACAACCCATCTGTCTAAATTCCACAAGCACTTGGTATTCCACGACATTGTTAGTCAAAATACGAAGAATTACAACAATAGATCTGCGGTGCGGACTAATTGCATTGAAATCTATTGATGTGGGACCTTCTTGTGTATAGAGCTTTGTTGGACTTACAACAAAGGCGTGAAGTTGAATGACGACCTAACACCCAGCTAAATTTGTTTTATTCACAAAAGCCAAATAGGACAATTTTTTAGCGACAACTGGACACAAGAGATACTCTGCTGTACCGCTAAATCGCTAGCAAGTAACAATCTGCCAGGTTGTAGTGTCTATGTGTGTGGCGCGATCGTGAACATGGCAAGGAGAATATTCGAATTAGGTGAATTAAGGCGTGCCTTTCGAATTAGGGAACGTTTTTTTCCGAGAAATTTGTTATGATAGCGTGATGTTAGTTCAAAATAGTTCCGCATGTAACATAATATTTTCTGTTTGTCACATCATCCTTGTACTTGCATCGATAACATCTTGAAACTCTACGTATTTGTCTGCTTAAATTACATGTTTTTATCTTAAGAGTAATTTGCCTTTATTTGTCCTTTCCCTGACATATTAGCTCACTTTTGCAGATCAGTTTGATTTTATGTGATTTCAATTATGTTTTGATGAATCTATCTATATAATAATATATGTACAATTTCGTTCCTGTTTTCACTGCTATTGAATAGTTTCCCTTGTCATGCTATCATATTATAAGCGTGGCGGAGCTTGATCGTAATGAGGAGGGAGCCTGTATTTTGTTTTGTTTCATTGGGGGTGGCTATGCAAACATGTGCTTACGCGTGATCCCTCCCCCGCCCCGAAAAAAAACATCATTCCCACTCACGCTCATATCTACAGTAACACCCTTACATTTTAGGAATTCCCCTTCCTGTCACAACTGTAAGAACCATTATAGCACGCTTTTTATTTTGGACACAGGTTACCGCCCCCACCCCCTTTACCCAAATAAGACAATTATGTTGTACTACCCCCCCCCCCCCCCTTACTGCTTGCTCATCTGGGTTGGCCCGGTTTCGCTCATGTCAACCATTTTGTATCACGTTGTAGCACATTACAAACACACAACAAACTCAATAAGACGCTTTTATGACTAGAACAAGAAGGAACAATTCGTTCATTCTCACGTTCGAGTGAACTGCGCTTTTATGCGATGTCAAACAAACTTGCGACAGATGGAATATTACCATGACAGCCACGATTAATAAATTAGGTCATCCAAGCTGTTGACTTGTTATCGATATGGTTAGAAGAGCTTCTTGAATTACGATTTAGCAACCCGCTTTGAAGATTTCAAATGGGCATTGTATTACGAGGCTCAGACGCTCGTTGATTGGTCGATATGGTAAGGGCATAGAAAGCATGCTAAATCTACACACATTACTAAAGACATACCCATGCACGTGTGTGTTGTGCACTGGTCTGTGAAGAACAAAGGTGATCACTCAAGCGAGTTTCGTGTGTTCGCCGCTACTTATCGTCCAACCTTGCATTTTGGCAAGGAGATAAGGCCTAGCAGACAGCTAGACTATCGGGCTTTTATGAATATGGGCACAGATCTATAAATTATCTTTAAGGTCCGGTCAAATCTGACCGGATTGCGTAAACGTATGCCAAACGAACAGCAAAATTGTCAATCCGTTCGTCTCCGTTTGTCTCCGTTCGTATACGTTTCCTGTCCTTTTCTTGTTCGGTGAATACGTCCCTTGTACGGCGATGTCTGTTCTATCCGGTTGAAAGTTGTCGTCCGTTGGTTGTACGTTTGTTGTGCGCTGTGCATCCGTTTTGTTCGGAATCAATTATTTGTCCGGTCGTGACACAGGTCCACCGGACATCAACGGATACGAAGTGACAAGCACTGGCGTAAATCTGTCCGGAAAACACAATGCACTGGGGGTCGAGCAATTGTTCACAAACGGTTTGTGAACAATTGCTCGACCCCCCAATGCATTGTGCTTTCCGAACAGATTTACGCCAGTGGACTGACAAGTACAGGACGAGAAACGTTCGAGTTCCGAACAAAACGGATTTTTTTTTTTTTTTTTTTAAGTTATTTTTTATTCCTCCAAATATAACATTTCCAAATTAAATAAAACATGTTCAATGTTAAGAAATACAAAATTATAGTATAAGTAATATAAAGTACAAATGATTCTTACATTGACAAACAAATACCAAAAATTGATACAAATACAGATCAAGTAACATTCAATTCACCTACCATTTTGCCTACCATGAAATAAACATAATGGAGCTTTCAGTGAAAGATAAAAAAAAGGAAACGACATGATACTCCTTCACGTCTCGTTTACTCCCACCTCCCACCTCCCCCCCCCCCTTAAACCCAAGAAAGAACCCATCCCCGCCCAAGCATTAAATTGTATTTTCTTCCTTTTTCCTCTTCCTCTTGCTAATGCAAATTAACAAGACTTATACACTAGTAAGAGTATTACATAGTATCACAAAGTATCAATGCACACAAAAAAAAAAAAAAAAAAAAAAATGAGTAATAAAATTTAATGTATAAATATTATAAATGTCATAAATCTTACACAAATAAAATGTAAATATCATTAGTATCATAAATCTTGACCAAACATAATAAACAGTGTATTCAATACAAACAAAAAACGATACTTACAAGCAACATTTCATTGTGAAAGGTCGAGGAAAAGGATAACATTTACAATTAACTTAATACGCCCCTGCCCCTACCACCCTACCACCCTACCTCCCCCCCCCCCCCAAACAAAAAAAGGCACACACATACATGCACACGCAAACACACACACACACACACACACACACACACACACACACACACACACACACACACACACACACACACACACAGATGGTGATTTGCTCTGACGCCCGCAACGCAACACACCAGACTCGGCAATAGGCTCAGAAAACACATGGATTGGGGGGACGGGCATTGTTTGTGAACAATGCCCGCCCTCCCAACGCACCCCGCTCCTACCCCCGTCACACATAGCTACGCTCTCGCGCCGATCTCGCGCCGCTCCTAATCCCCATTCATAAAATTGGAAGCGTGGGGAGAGCGTGTGGAAGTCGTGGGGAGAGCGGCGTTCATTGTTCGCTATTGTTTAGATCGTACACTTTTCTTGGCCTTCTAGATTAGACACCTGCAACGCCCTTCTTGCCAACCTCCCAGCAAACGACATCAATTAGTTACAACGCATCCAGAACATTGCAGCCTGAACGAGCTACTTCCCGGACCTCCACTACATCCATACTATCCAATCTACACTGGCTTCCCATCAACAAGCGGACACAATTCAAAGTACTACTCCTAACCTTCAAAGCACTCCATGACATGGCACCACAATATATCTCTGCACTCCTCCACCCATACGTCCCATCCCGCTCCCTACGATCTCTGTCCCAGAAACTTCTTCAAGTCCCAAGAGCACACACACAAGACTATGGTCAACGCGCCTCCAGCATCTCAGCACCAACCCTGTGGAATCAACTCCCATGCAACATCCGTGCCGCACCAACCCTGGACACTTTCAAGAAACTATTAAAAACCCAACTATTTAAGAATTAAATTTGTCTTGATTCTCCCCTTACATAGGGATAATGATTAAATAATGATTTGTATAATTATGTGTATTTAAGATCTGATATATGTTTATGATACTGTTGTAACTGTAATTTGTTGAATGTAAAGCGCATAGAGATGTTATTTCATATAATGCGCTATATAAATGTAAATTATTATTATTATTATTAAATTCAACTACATGCGTGCATGGTATAGGATCGCAGAGAGCGTGTCGAGATCGTGTCGAGAGCGTAGAGCAAATGGTCTCGTCTCATTGTTATGAGCTATTGTTAAAGATATACGGAGCGTGCACAGTGAATAGCTCGGAAAGCGTGGCCAAAGCGTACGGAGAGCGTGTTAAGATCGTGGCAAGAGCGTGAACGAGCTACCATTGTGTCATTAATCGCTCGATTTGTCGGCGCTTCCCCTGCGCTTTGATCAAAATGTTTTTGTTTTTTTTATAAGTACGAGAACGCAGAGAGAGCGTGGCTTATGTGTGACGGCAGCATTCCTTAAACGCATCACCGCGCCTGCACCAAACAGTATCGGCACTAGTCTTTTGACAAGCCTGTCTCGTCTGAGCAGAGTTGAAAGCATGGAACGACTGGACAGCGCGACTAACATGCACACTCTCTTGCCGAGACAGTCTTTTCGCAAATGGATTGCTCTCCGGTGAACTTCTTTTGTTACTTATTGAATTCTGCTACCTACAGGTTGCGCCCAATCAGGAAGCCGGGTTGTCACGTACTCATGCATTATGCATCTTTTCCCAACGCTACGTACATACTATACCACACAAAGTCAATGCAATGCAACGCACACACGTAGTGCAGTGGTCAACTTCAACACGTACACCATACACAGACATACACTGCACATACACACACACACATACTCACACACAGGGACGCTCATGGCTTGGTCACACGACACTTGCGACGACCTGCAACAGCTTGCGATTGGTCACGTGCACATATGAAAGGCGGATTTTGCCAAAGTCTGTAATACATCACCGCCCTGTACAAACTCACTGCAGATATACAATACAGGGTGGCCCACAAATAACGGAACGGGGTACTTGCCATACTAAAGACTCATGATGCGCGCCATACTGCATCGAGTAACGGTCAACCGTGCGCCATTGTGAATGTGCGTTCAGCTGTGTATAGAGAAGAAAGGCCAAAGGGTACTAACAATGGCACACGCATTGAACGATACTAGTTGCTATGACGGGCATCATGTGCCTTCATTATAGCAAGCACCCCGTTCCGTTATTTCTGGGCCACCCTGTATAAACACTCACAAAATGTTCCGCAATTCAAGGATGAGCGTTAATATCTCTCTGCTCTTATATTGATATGGTCTTGATGCACAAATTATGGAATACTACCACTACTACTACTACTACTACTACTACTACTACTCCTAATAATAATAATTATTATAATAGTAATATTGATAATTGTAACAATAATATTATTTAATAATAATTAATAATAATAGTCTCTGAGCGTCAGACCAGCATTGTACACATCCTATACTCCCCGAGGAGCATGCTAGCGGTGGGCTACCCCAGTATTAGTGCACCAAGCTTATTATGAAATTAGCCTGAGTATGGTTCCATATCAAAGACAAATGTTGCAAAATATAAACATAGGACGTGGTGCAAGCTTTTGGCTTTTAGCTCATACAAAGACCTGGCCAAATATAAATTACCGCGGTAAACAAGGTAGAAAAAACAACAACAATAATAACTGTGGGACATGAAGGACAAGAGCGCAAGAGCCGAGACCCCCCCCCCCCCCCCCCCCCACACCTTCGTTGTCACGT
This sequence comes from Echinarachnius parma, assembly GCA_037951105.1. Lineage (NCBI taxonomy): Eukaryota > Metazoa > Echinodermata > Echinoidea > Clypeasteroida > Echinarachniidae > Echinarachnius > Echinarachnius parma. The sequence continues at coordinate 67,469 of JBAMJV010004290.1, forward strand.
GGATGCCGATCCCAATCATGACAATACAAATATGTCGATTGAATACCTCCCTTTTATTGGTGAGGGTGTGTAATGAGAATAAATAACTTTTGATGAAAAGCAGAAATATCTAGAGGCTTGCCAGGAGTATTCAGGATAAATCATTGTCTACCAAACAATGCATCGTTGCCATGGGTACAATTTCAATAGGTCACCGCAATTACCGCATGCGATGAGACTTGCCTGAAGTATTCAGGATTAAGTATTGTCTACCAAACCATGAATATTTGCCATGGATACAATTTCAATGGGACAATGGGGTGAGCTGCAGCCACCGCACTAACCGCATTCACCGCATGCTCTCTCTCTCTCTCTTCTATTGTTTTGATCGAAACGGATTTTGAACCGACTTTTTGATGTTCAAAAACCTTGCGACAAGACTTGCGACGGGAACCTGCCGTCGCAAGAGAACACACGGCGCATGCGTTCCACGTGACCGGTCGTGCTATTGTTTGATCAACAACCCAAAACCGGGCTTATAATGCTTATTAAGCACAATAAATCAGATGTAAGGTTTATTTTAGCCGAAATGTAATACACAAAACCTATTTATGGCTATAATTGGGAATTAGACCGAATTTATTGCGATATTTGCATTCTGTTGTAACGTCTAGTTACCATGGTTACGGAGTAAACGTTTTGAAAAGAGAATAAGCTGTGCAAGCAATCTTATTCATATTAAACCATCTGTCTTATTGAATGTGAAGAGAACTTATGATCTACCAACTCTTTATTTGATGAACGCGAGATCAATGAAAAACAAATTTGATGAAATCGTCGTTGCAGTTAACAATTATAATGCTGATGTTTTGGCGATCACGGAAACCTGGCTGGATCCTGATACACCGATTGATTACTTCTCGATGGCCGGATACATGTCTTTCTCCAAGCCACGAGTTGGGAAGAAAGGCGGTGGAGTAGCAGCCTACATCAAGCATCGCTTCAAACCACGGGCCCTCCCGATCAACGTACCTGATGAGCTGGAAGTCATCTGGATTCACCTGCGACCACCGCGGTTACCTAGGAGAATCTCGAGCATCATAGTTTGTGTCGTATACTACCCTCCTAAGCACCCGACTTCCGATATATACATTGATCATCTAGTTTCCACTATCGATCATTTATTAATACAATATCCAGAGGCAGGATTTGCTATAATAGGAGATTTTAATGATCTTGATGTGAACCAAATTTTAGCAAATGATGCCTTTTGTCAAGTTGTTAACAAACCAACAAGAGGTCAAAATATATTAGATTAAATTATTACAAATTTTAATTACGCATATGAACCGGTTGAGATCCTTGCACCACTAGGGATGAGTGACCACAACGGCATCCTGTGGCGCCCTTCAGCCCTCTTCTGTCAACCTGGCAAGCTGACCAACGAGACGCGGACAAAGATAGTGCGCCCTCTGACAGATAGTGGACTCCGAGATTTTGGCACTTGGATAACCCATCACACGTGGGAAGATTTATATCAAATTTCTGATCCTACGGATATGTGTAATTTATTCTATAATGTTGTGCGAGAACATATTGATCAGTCCTTACCTACTAAGACTGTCAAATTTCATCAAACTGATAAGCCTTGGATATCTTGTGAGATTAAATCATTAATTAAAAGAAGACAGCAAGCTTGGCACTCTGATGATATCGAGCTATGGAAATATTTTCGAGATAAAGTTATAGATGCAATAATATTGGCTAAGGACTCATTTTATAATAGAAGAATTCATACACTTAAAATAAATAATCCTGCTGATTGGTATCGACATATACAACTCATAACTCATTACCCAAGGACCTCAAGATCAACCATCGATTGACATACCAGGTCTTGCAGCTGATCAACCTGAACATTTTAAGGAAGCAGCTAATTGTATTAATAATAAGTTTTTATCTGTGGCAGCAGATCTCCCGAAACTTGATAAAACAAAGTTACCAGCATATTTACCTTCACCGGTTGATTGCCCAAATAATAGAACCGAAAGACGTGTATGATTTTTTACGTAAACTCAATTTGCAGAAATCAACTATTTTAGGCGACTTGCCTGTTCGAATTTTACGTGAATTTGCTTATGAGTTATCTTATCCATTATGTTGTATTCTTAATTTTGCATTTAAACAAGGGGTTTTCCGCAAGTTTGGAAGTATGCCGAGATAATACCAGTACCCAAATCATATCCACCAACTCTTCTTGAATTACGACCCATAGCCCTAACTTCTTATTTTGCTAAAATAGCAGAAACTTTCATTGCTAAGTGGTTGTGGGAGGATATTGGTGATGTGATTGATAAAAATCAGTATGGGAATCGTCGAGGCCTTTCAATTTGCCATTATTTAATTGGGATGTTACATAATCTATATAAAAATGCAGATAAACAAAAAACAATTTCAACTATAGTTTTAACTGATTTTTCTAAAGCGTTTGACCGGATCGATCATAATATTTTAATTTGTAAACTTGTTAAATTGGGTGTACGACCATGTGTCATTTCATTAATAGTTGATTTTTTAGAATGCCGCCAACAAGTAGTAAGATATAAAGGTCATATTTCTGATGTAAAAATTAATAATGTAGGAGTTCCTCAAGGTACAAAGTTGGGGCCTATTTTATTTTTAATAATGGTTAATGATGCATGTCATGATTGTTTACTCCCTTTTTATAAGTATGTTGATGATTTAACTATTGTAGAAAGTCGGACTTGTACACAAATATCAAAATTGCAATCAGAAGTATTGTCATTAGAGAATTGGTCTTTACTCAATAACATGAAATTAAACCCAACTAAATGCATTGTCATGACGGTCTCTTTTATGAAAACTCAAACTCACCAATTGTTGTATATTAATGGGACACTTTTAAATGAAGAAAATGTAATTAAAGTTCTTGGAATTTATATTCAATGTGATTTAAAATGGGATACTCAAGTAAAGGAAATGATAAAGAAGTGCAATAGAAAGTTATATATGTTACGTACCTTAAAATGTTTTAATTTACCCATTATTGATCTCGTTATTGTTTATATTGGATATATAAGACCAATATTAGAGTACTGTGCACCACTTGTTCATTCCAATTTAACAATCAAACAAACGGATGATATTGAACGAATACAAAAACGGGCATGTAGAATTATTTTGGGACTTTATTATGAATCATATAATCATGCTTTGGAATTGTGCAATTTATTGACATTGCAGGAATGTAGGAATAAACTTTGTTTTGATTTTGCCATTAACTTAGAAAAACATGAATTGTGTTCCTCGTGGCTGCCAAGTCAAAGAATTGTCAATTTTAATTTACGAAATGTTGAGAAATATACTCAATTTAATTGTAAAACCAACCGATTTAAGAATAGCTCTATTCCCTATTTTGTTCGCATTTTAAATGATTATTATTCACAACAGTAACTCGCATGCATGTCGTATATTTGTTTTGATGTTTAATTATGTTGCTTTTTAATTATACGTATGACTTTATCTAGTATATTTCAATTTACTCTTTGATATGTAATCTATAATTGATGTTTACCTGTGCATTGCTGTATTTTAACCATAATGATGCTTTTTACCTTGTAAATGACCATGCAATTCAGCTTCGGCTGCAAGAACGTCATCTGAATAAACTGAATGTTGCAGGCTGTTGCAGGTCGTCGCAAGTATCGTGTGACCAAGCCATTACGTGTACCTGCAATGTACGCTAGATAACGTATTTAAATGGGAGAGGCAACAGACGTGTGACTGTGTATATTAAATGGGAGAGCCACAGAGACGCTGTCTGTGTATATATTAAATGGGAGAGGCAAACAGACGTGTGACTGTGTATATCATGGAGCAGTCACACGATGCTTGCGACGACCTGCAACAAGACAATAGAACTTATGAAGGGCCGATCATGTTCGAAATAACTAGACGTTACATCAGAATGCAAATATCGCAATTAATTCGGTATTATTCCCAATTATAGCCATAAATAGGTTGTATGTATTACATTTAGGCTTAAGTAAACCTAACATGTTATTTACCGTGCTTCATAAGCATCATAAGCCTGATTTTGGGTTGTCGATCGAACAATAGCACGACTGGTCACGAGGAACGCATGCGCCGTGTGTTCTCTTGCGACGGCAGGTTCCCCGTCGCAAGGTTTTTGAACATCAAAAAGTCGGTTCAAAATCCGTTGCGATCAAAACAATAGAAGAGAGAGAGAAAGAGCATGCGGTGATTGCGGTTATTGCGGTGGCTTCATCTCACCCTATTGACCTATTGAAATTGCATCCATGGCAAATATTCATGGTTTGGTAGACAATACTTAATCTTGAATACTTCAGGCAAGTCTCGTCGCATGCGGTGATGGCGGTGACCTATTGAAATCGTATCCATGGCAACGATGCATGGTTTGGTAGACAATGATTTATCCTGAATACTCCAGGCAAGCCTACAGATTATTTATTCTCATTACACACCTACACACCCTCATCATTGAAAGGGAGGTATTCAACCGACAGGTTTGTATTGTCATGATTGGGATCGGCATCCACATGACAGCGAGGGGGGGGGGGGGGGGGGGGGGGGAGGGCGGGGGTTCTCGGCTCTTGCGCTCTTGGCCCAAATAACAGTTGTTATTTTTCTAACTTGTTTACCGCGGTAATTTATATTTGGACCATTTTGGTCTTTGTATGAGCTAAAAGCCAAAAGCTTGCACGCCGACCCCCGTCCTTTGTTTATATTTTGCAACATTTTTCTTTGTTATGGCTCCATATTAAGCATACTCAGGTTAATTTCATATAAGCTTGGTGCACCAATATGGTTGCCCCACCGCTAGTATGCTCCCCGGGGAGTAGAGGATGTGTACAAGGTAATTGTTAAATGCGCGGGTCTGACGCTTAGAGGCTATTAGGCGCGACATAAATACGAACTACTAATATTATTAATTATTATTAAATATTATTGTTATTATTATCATTATTACTATTATAATTATTATTATTATTAGTAGTAGTAGTAATAGTAGTAGTATAATTATTCCATAATGTGTGCATCATATACACCATATCAATATAAGAGCAGAGAGGTATTAACGCTCATCCTTGAAATGCGAAACATTTTGTGAGTGTTTATATTGTATAGCTGCAGTGAGTTTGTACAACGCGGTAATTTATTACAGACTTTGATACTTTCCGCCTTTCATACGCCCACGTGACCAATCGCAAGCTATTGCAGGTCGTCGCAAGTCCCGTCTGACTGCTCCATTAAATGGGAAAGACGCTGTCTGTGTATATATTAAATGGGAGAGGCAAACAGACGTGTGACTGTGTATATTAAATGGGAGAGGCACAGTGAAGTGTGATTGTGTATATATATTAAATGGGAGAGGCAAACAGACGTGTGACTGTGTATATTAAATGGGAGAGACGCTGTCTGTGTATATATTAAATGGGAGAGGCAAACAGACGTGTGACTGTGTATATTAAATGGGAGAGACGCTGTCTGTGTATATATTAAATGGCAGAGGCAAACAGACGTGTGACTGTGTATATTAAATGGGAGAGGCACAGTGAAGTGTGATTGTGTATATTAAATTGGAGAGGCAACAAAACGCGTGACCGTACAATAAATATAGATCTGCATAAAATCTATGCATAATTCATTCAATCAAGCCTATGAATACTCATGAGCCATCCGGGCCAAAGTACTTGCAAAAAGGCGCTCGTGGCTTCGCCACTTCGCCGGATAGTCTCCACCACGCGTTCAGTCGTTCCTGCAGCGCAGCCATTTAGACGCGATCGCCTTGTTAAAAGGCTATATCGGCACCTGTTCGCCATTTATTTCTTTTTAGAAAAAAAAAAGAAAAAAAAGAAAATAAATAGAATAACACTTCCACCTTCAAGGCAAAACATTATTTAACTCGTCCCACTTCTGCAAATGGACGCCTAATTTACCTCTCTTAATAGCTATTTTCTTTTCCTTTTCTCTATAATCAACAATCGATTTTACTGTACATTCTAAAGATGGAATTTTTCCTTGTGACCTTGCAGAGAAATTAATACGTTTCAATAATTTTTTTTATAGAATAGCACACATTTATCCTTGAGGATTTCCCTGACAGCCCGAGAAATATCTCAACCCATGACTTCAAATCAATTTCAAGTAAATGTAAATGCCCAACTACTTCTTCCAATACTTATTAACTATTTGACAATTTAAAAATAAGTGTTCATATGTTTCAACCTGCTGCTTACAAAAAGAGCATACATTATCTAATATAAAACCAAACTTAAATAGATTCTCATTTGTATACACCGCCCCATGTATTAATTTAAATTGGAATTCCCGCAATTTACTACAAAGGATGGAGCTTTTAACTCTCAAAAATATATCAATCAATTCCGTAGCAATAAAATTAAAATGAGTATGCCCATCCCTTACCTGTAAAACATAATCATTCTGCAGTTGCTTAACATAATACTCATAAACTTTCCTTGATTTCAAATCAAACAAAGATCCAACATTCTCTACCAATTTTAAAGCAATATAATATTTAGAAATATCTATATCAATAAAGTTTCCCTCCCTATATTTATCTGACATTACTAAACATATGTGCCTCGCCATCCGCAGAGGAGCCAGAAGTCGCAAGATGTCGAACCTCAGAAATCACGATTGATTTGAAATTGCATGAAAAAGTGAAAAAAAATATTATTGCCTCATGCATTTCCCTGATATCTGTTCTACCGGTACGCAAAATATCCAGTAAAAATATCCAGTGGAAAGGTAAAAATTAAGCAGAGTTTTGAAGCATGTTTTTTGCAGGTTTGAAAAGTTTGCGTTCCAAAATTATTTGCCATTAAAAGCGATCGATATTAAGCTCCGCCTCTTAACAACCCCTTTGTGCTAAGTTGGAATCTCGGTAGCCGTCAAGAACGGCCAGCGCACATCGAGATTCTTTAATCCATATTGACTGCGCGGTCGCTTGCACGGAGATTAGTAATTCAAATGGCCTCCATTGTATAGTGTCCCTATTGAGTTTGACAAAGTATGTTTATGACAATACGACCCAAGTCCTATCCAATTAACTGCACACCCACCACCACCCCCCCCCCCCCCCCCTCCCCTCCAACCTCATACACTATGTACACCACTTGTTGAGTGTGAGTATTATATAGATTAAAGAATTGGGCCCTGTAACATAACATTCATTAATCGTATGTAGAATTAATTTGTCGTACTAAATATGTAGTTCATAATAATTTTATAATAAGGCATACCCCCCCCCCCCCCACACCACCAAAACAAAAAAAACAAACGCTATTTAGAGCTTTTTTAAAGTTGGCTAAAGCACAATCCCACTCTTTTATATACCCTCATTTTGAAGTTGACCGAGGCTCGCCTCCGTTACTTAGACACCTGTTTCAAAATTTGCTAAGGGACATCCCCGGGCATCCCCGCCAGAAGAACGAAAACAAACCCTGTACCAACGGATCCCCCCCCCCCTCCCCCTTTGGTACCTGGGGCCTCCCCCTCCAAAATGTCTAGCTTCGATACCCCGTTTTACTTTTCACGTATCAACATACTGTTCTTTGTAATAGTTTTTACATTACGCACCAGACGCAAGTTTGCATTCCTACAATCAAACTGCCAGTCAATACCGATTAATCGAACAATAAACAGAGCCAGAGCGGAATCCCTTTTGTTACCTGAAAGTGCTCGCTATTGTATCATGTGCTCGATGTGTACAGTTTATCGTTCCAAACCCACTTAAATTGTAATTAAATCTGTTCATATCTCTACAATGCATGGATAATATTCAACAGTTTCTGGAGGGAAGTTGTATATCATACATATTTACTGATATGCAAGTTTTCAAGAAAATTGAATAAAGGTTGCTACGACATTCTATTCATGCAATCGGTTCATTTATGGCCTGCTTAAAACGCTAATTTAACTTTCGAAATGGATGTAAAGTTTCTTGAGCTATTTTCTCGGCATCTTATTTCCAGACCGTTCAATATTTGCCTTAGAAAAGCGTCAATAACTCCGCGTTGCAGAATCATTACGAGACAAACTTTATATCATATTAAAGCTTAGATATTGCTGAATCGAACTAAATACAAATCCAGAAAATCAACTTTGTCGACTTCTGGTTCTTCTACGTAGGACGGGTCACATATGTCATATATTTTTAACAAACCTTTTCCTTTAATTCCCATATTCAAAAAATGACCATTAGGTTTCATATGCCCATTTTCCATAATATCACTTACCATACATATTCCCTTTTTAAACAGTTCTTCATCATAAATCATTTTATTTCTTATACATACATATCCATATTATTGTATATAATAGGATTACATTTTTCTTCATAAAATCTACATTTCTTCATTTCTTGCTAAACTTTTACAATTTCAACATAAAATGGAGGTATATTCTTCAAATCCATTTTACTAGTATCATAATTACATTAAAAAAAAAAAACCGTCCCCCCATTTTTAAACAACAAAAGTTAAATGATGCCTTCCAGTCATATAACTCTTCCCCATTAAGTAAACGCTTCAACCAAATTACACGTTGACTTCTTACAGATAATATCTCAAAATTATTCATCCTCAGTCCCCCAAATTTATAATCTTGGTACAATATTTTCCTTTTTATCCTATCTTTCCCTCCCCACACAAATTCAAAAGATAAACTTTCAACCTCCTTAAAAATAGCACGTGGGACTACTATTAAGGAGGAGATATAATTCAATTTTGAAAGAACATGTGTTTTTAACAACTGAATTCTCCCCCAAATAGTGAGATCTCGCTGTTTCCACCAGCCAATATTTTTAACAATACTCCTGAAATTTATATGAATACAAGAAAACACTTTGTCTCCACAACAGCTATTTTTATTTATATAATTATTAAACTCATCCGGCAAAAAGAAGGAAGTAGATTGTCCATTATCAATTTCATTTACATTAGGCGATAGATATTCTGATAAATGAGATACATCATAACTGTCAATATATTGTCGATATTGGGCAAGGTTGGGCATATGAATCCTATTTCACTCAACGACACACACTCAAGCAAAAACAGAAGTATATTTAAAACTACAAAAAGAAAAAGCAGAAAAAAAGAAGAAAAACAAAGACGCAAATATCAATCTTTAAAAGTTGTATCCAGAAACCTAGTAAAACGAGTTAATACATTTTTATTTTATTGGCAAGAAAGCGAAGAAGTGCAAATATAAAACCTGCATAAATCAGCAAGAGATCACAGTGATCTGAGATCTGACAGTGATGTGATCAGCTTTTTAGTTTCGTTGCCATTTGTGGATTTGATCATGGCGAAAATTATTGCGTCCATAGACCATGACGCACTCACTTTCTTGCTCTTCGATGTCTGGCTGAGCAGTTCTCCATTCCTTTTGGTCAGGTCCTCAACTATCACCGTGCCGGTGCCTTTCAGCTTCCGTTGATTTTGTATGAACTTTTGTTTGTGCTTGTATGAAGTAAATTTCACGATGATGGGGGTAGGTTTATTCGTTGATGAGCCATTCTGCTGTGCAGCACCTGCATATGTTGAGTTCTGAGATCGTTGCTCTTTTCGCTTCGCGATTCTGTGCGATCTATCGATGTCCTCTGCCGCTAGATGAATGCCGATTCGCGATGCCACATCGCAGACGATCTGATCGGTACTATCCTGCGTTGCTTCTCCGATGCCGAGGATACGAATGTTGTTCCGTCTAGAATACTGCTCTAGCTGGTCTAAACGAAATGAGAGCTCGTCGGTCTTCTCTGTGTTCATCTGAACATCCCGCTTCATCTCTGTAGCTTGAACTGTAGCGTTCAATATATACTTCCAGATCATGAAGTGACGCTAGTTTAGCATCCAGGATTTCTCTGAAGTAATTTTCCCCCCTCTCCATGTCTTGGTTGAGTTTCACCCGCTCGAGTGCCATCTGCTTGGTGACCGTGGCTTCCACAATACCCTCAATACGATCGAGAATGTTGACGTTCTCTTCCGCGGTCGCGTCACCGGTAGAGGGCGATGTGTCAGCAGGTGTCGAGTTGGTTGTTTTGTCAGACTCCTTTCCCTTTTTGTAACTCTCTCTGGTTGCAGGCATCGTAATAAAACGATGGTATATAAATATAAGATGATGTGTCCAGTTAACAAGTGGTAAAATAAGTAGGAATATTTGAGCTAAGAGCTAATTCCAATGTCCAATAACGCTCACAAAGTTTGCGTAAAATCCAACACGTACAAGTATAGGTGGGACTTGACAATATTAAATTAACTTGGTCAGCATTTGCAGCAAATATTTAGTCCAAAGTTCCAGCTTTATATATTCCAGGTAAAAGTGGTTTCTGGATAACAAATGATGTCTAAACATAGAATTACATGTCCATATAACTCACACAGTTTATAAAGACAATTGTAAATAAGATTCACCAAGTAAAATATCGAGTAAAATATCTGGCTTTTCCACTTGACCACTCGCAATACATTGTCCCGAAAAATATTTCCTCTAGATACTCGTTGTACAAATCAAACAGTGAGCATTATTTAGGCATAGTATATTGTAATACTGTATTGCCAAATAACACAGAAGTGAGTCAATGGGACTGTAGTATAAGAAAACCACACGACCGGAGTCCCTACTTACTGCCAAAGAGTCAAGATATCATTGAAATACGTCAACAAAATTCCTCATAGGATTGCCTGGCAGGTGCTAGATGTTCTTTAGAAAAATGCCATTACACGAGAAAGTCAGATTGCATCCGCAACAAGAGAATTCAAAGAATTCAAAGATGACAAATTGATCGTGTCGCTGCACATGGTCAACCGTATCTATTATCTACCACAGGATCATCATATCATTCACCATAGATATACCATGGAACACACTTAATCATAGAGCGACCATAGATCTACCATTCACTTTAGAGCCACCATTGAATCACTAACCACCATTAATATACCATAAAGTCATAATCCACCATAGAGCTACCATTAACCACAGGGATATACCATTCAACAGATATACCATATAATATACTCTACCATATAATACACCATAGAAATACCATACACCATAGGTCGGCATCAATGATATACCACTGACCATGTTGACCATAGAACTCCACCATTCAGCAATTGTGTGGTGTACCATACACATACCATTCACCACTGAGCTGCATCATAGAAATACCATTCACCATAGAGCCGCACCATAGGAATACCATAGATTTTTTTTGTGAGGGACCTTTGAACACTTGTGATAAAAAATCGTCCGGGGTCCGCCGGTAAGCAAATGGTAGTCGGGCGATACCTGATGGAGCAGTCAGACGGGTAATTGCGACGACCTGCAACAGCTTGCGATTGGTCACGTGCGCGTATGAAAGAGTATCAAAGTCTGTAATACATTACCGCGTTGTACAAACTCACTGCAGCTATACAATATAAACACTCACAAAATGTTTCGCATTTCAAGGATGAGCGTTAATACCTCTCTGCTCTTATATTGATATGGTGTATATGATGCACAAATTATGGAATAATGATACTACTACTAATAATAATTATAGTAATAATGTAATAATAACAATAATATTTAATAATAATTAATAATATTAGTAGTTCGTATTTATATCGCGCCTAATAGCCTCTAAGCGTCAGACCCGCGTATTTATCAATTACCTTGTACACATCCTCTACTCCCCGGGGAGCATACTAGCGGTGGGCAACCCTATTGGTGCACCAAGCTTATATGAAATGAACTTGAGTATGCTTAGTATGGAGCCATAACAAAGAAAAAAAATGTTGCACAATATAAACATAGGACGGGGGTCGGGGTGCAAGCTTTTGGCTTTTAGCTCATACAAAGACCCAAAATGGTCCAAATATAAATTACCGCGGTAAACAAGTTAGAAAAACAACCAAAATAACAACTGCTATTTGGGCCCAAGAGCGCAAGAGCCGAGACCCCTCTCCCCCCCCCCCACCCCCTTCGCTGTCATGTGGATGCCGATCCCAATCATGACAATACAAACCTGTTGGTTGAATACCTCCCTTTCAATGATGAGGGTGTGTAGGTGTGTAATGAGAATAAACAACTTTTGATGAAAAACAGAAATATCTGGAGGCTTGCCTGGAGTATTCAGGATAAATCATTGTCTACCAAACCATGCATCGTTGCCATGGATACGATTTCAATAGGTCACCGCAATCACCGCATGCGACGAGACTTGCCTGAAGTATTCAGGATTAAGTATTGTCTACCAAACCATGAATATTTGCCATGGATGCAATTTCAATAGGTCAATAGGGTGTGATGAAGCCACCGCAATAACCGCAATCACCGCATGCTCTTTCTCTCTCTCTTCTATTGTTTTGATCGCAACGGATTTTGAACCGACTTTTTGATGTTCAAAAACCTTGCGACGGGAACCTGCCGTCGCAAGAGAACACACGGCGCATGCGTTCCTCGTGACAAGTCGTGCTATTGTTCGATCGACAACCCAAAACCAGGCTTATGATGCTTATTAAGCACGGTAAATAACATGTTAGGTTTACTTTAGCCTAAATGTAATACATACAACCTATTCATGGCTATACTTGGGAATAATACCGAATTTATTGCGATATTTGCAGTCTGATGTAACGTCTAGTTATTTCGAACGTGATCGGCCCTTCATAAGTTCTATTGTCTTGTTGCAGGTCGTCGCAAGCATCGTGTGACTGCTCCATAATCTACATACGGGTGGGCGCCGTCCAAGTTTCGGTCGTTGATAAATAGGTCTGTCGGTGCTCGTCCGACAACCGGGCGACGGCCGGGTGGGCTTCGGGTGACGTCCGGGCGGGCTCCGGTCGACGCACGGGCGGGCGTCTTCCGTGGCCAGGGGCCAAATCCCTGAGTTAGCAGGAGGAGCCCGGCCGGGGCGCTTAGAAGCCGCCCGACCGCGGCCCGACAGCAGAACGAAGTGCGCTCGAAGCACGCGCGATTTTGTTACAATTCGGGCGGCATACGGGAGGAGGTCGTTCGGGTATCGTAGGGAGCTCATGCGACGGCCGCGCAGCTCTTCCGATCTCCCTCCGAATTTTAAAGCCCCAAATAGTCTAAAATCGTCAGATTGCCGCCCGAATATCGATCGAATATCTGCCGATGCCCGAGCGACCTACGGGCGATCAGTTTACGAGCTCTGCGACCTCAAAACTCGGCGTTTGAAAATTGCTGATTTGGGAGCAGGGTTCGGTGCCCTACGAACGTTGGACGAGCCCTGGAAAACGCAGCGGAGCACGCAGTATTCGCGCAGACACCGGCCGTCGTCCTGGCGAAAATGCCCTTTTGAGCTCGCAGAGATGTCGGGCGGGCTCCGTTTGTGATTTGTGACGGCCCCTTAAGTGATACTTGAGATATGTTTTGTTTATCTATAGACAAACCCCTACCCTCCCATACACTCGGAAGGTTTTTTTTTTTTTTCGTCGCAAAGATTTTGTGAATAGTGCCAGTTTGTAGTAGCACTCTTCCAGCTTGTAGTAGCACAAGTACACCACAAGTCGGGTTCCCACAAGTATGCCCATGTAAGTATGTGTTTGTGTGTGTGTGTGTGTGTGTGTGTGTGTGTTAGTTATATAACCTCTATTATGTTTATTCCATGAAGTCAGGAAATTGAATATACAGTTGATTTGTAATAGTTTATGTATGTAAGGTAACCATTTCTATTTTCGTTCATTATAATTGTATATAATATGATGACGTCATAATGAAGGTAAATTGAGCATTCCCATTGGTTGATTACCGATGCTTAATCCGGTATAATCAATGGTAAAGTTATAATACATATGTATTATAACTTTTCAGTATGTACAAACTGACCATAGAGAGCCAAACGAGCTGCGCAGGGGATTGCCTTGGAGTGCGTAATGTGCTCTTGTGCGCTTGTTCTTGAATGGGAAAAATGCGCAGAGCGCGCAATTATTTCTAATACGCGCTGGCACTTAACACAGTACGCAGGGCCGACAATGGCTGGAGAGAACACTCACAATTTGAGCAAGGTCAATTTGGGTTTATCAACATGATAACCATATCAGTTCCTCAAAATAATCATATTATATAACAAATAGTACATGCTTCTTGTCGTTAAATATTCCACAATAGACACCTCTACATTTTTAATTTCTCTCGTGCGATTATATTCCACTCGGCCTGCGGCCTCGATGCAATATAATCCCTCTCGAGAAATTAAAAATGTATCGTTGTCTATTCTGGTATATTCAACTCCAAACCATGCACTATTTGTATAATATGAGTAAAATGTTCACACTGGACATATTCTTGTTTATGTATATTCAATTGGCAGAAAGCCCTCAGACTAAACCTTGCAAGCGATCCGCTACCCTATGAAGAAGCGAAGTCTGCAGTAGCGTCGGCTATTTCTAATGCTAAGCAGGACCACTATCGAGACATCTTTGAGCATTCTTCACCAAGAAACATGTTCAAAGCAGTAAATGAACTTTTAAACAAGAATAAACGTGTGTTGCCCGATGCTGAATCGTCTGCGGAACTTGCCTCAGCCTTATGTTCCTTCTTCACCGATAAAGTGAGAACTATCCGGAAGTGCATTGATGATCTCAATGTCGATGCATCTGTTCTTGAACATGTTCCTATCGAACTAATCACCCAACTGTCATCATTCAGTATTGTTACATACCAGCAACGTTGAAGACATCATCAGCAAACTACCTGATAAAACCTGTTCCCTCAATCCTCTACCAACGTGGCTCGTGAAGAAACACATTCATGTACTCATGCCCATCATCCTACAGACTATCAATTCTTCGCTAGAAACGGGTGTGTTCCCTTCTTGTCTTGGACAAGCAACAGTCACACCTGTTCTCAATAAACAGTCATTGAACAAAGATAACCTTGTAACTACAGGCCGATCTCCAATATTCGCTTCCTAGCGAAGGTCTTGGAGAAAGTTGTGGCTCATCAACTGCAGGAATACATTGATCGGCATCACCTTGATAATCCCAGACAGTCTGCATATAAGAAGAACTACAGCACAGAGACAGCTCTACTGTCCCTCCAGAATGACATTTCCCTCGCCCTAGACGAAAAGAAGGCTACATTCCTGTTATCCCTTGATCTATCCGCAGCGTTCGATACGCTTGACCATGACATTCTCATTGGTAGACTTCACAATCACTTTGGTTTATGCGGACAAGCCTTGGAGTGGTTTGTGTCTCCTATCTCCAGAACAGGACACGTTCCGTTGCAATCGATGACGCAAAACTCTCCAGAGGTTAAACTGGAGTATGGGGTCCCGCAGGGGTCAGTCCTAGGGCCCCTGCTGTTCACTCTGTACCTGCAACCAATTGCTGAAATATTTCACAAACATGATGTCAACTATCACATGTATGCCGACGACATACAGCTGTATGTTACATGTGATCCAGGTTCCAGGATTCCATCCAAGGCGCACTCTCCAAGCTGACAGATGTCATCAAAGATGTTCAAATCTGGATGACTGTCAACAAACTCAAGCTCAACCAAAATAAAACTGAATTCCTAGTAGTTGCATCGCAAGCACATCATCGAAAGCTCACAGATGTCAAGCTGACCCTTGGTGATGTTGTTCTGGAACCCTCAGAGTCTCTTCGGATCCTCGGTGTCATCTTTGATAATCGTCTCCTTCACGATGCTCAGGTGGCCAACATATCTAGAACTGTAAATTCCATCTTCGAAACCTGACATTGATCCGGAAGTATCTTGATGAAAGTTCCACCCATGTAGCAGTTCGGGCACTTGTTCTTTCAAGGTTGGACTATTGCAATAGCCTTCTTTATGGAACATCAACAAAGAACTTGCACACCATACAGCTCCTTCAGAATCAAGCCGCCCGTCTAATCTACAAGAAACCCAAATCTACACATACATCACCTCTCATCCAGTCCCTGCATTAGCTACCAGTAGCTCGACGAATTGAATATAAGAATGCTGTACTTACATATAAATGCTTATCAAAGCAAGTCCCATCGTACCGTTGTAATCTACTTCACATCCGTCAGTCTTTGTACAACTTAAGATCTACTTCTGCTGTTGTATCAAATGCCCCACGTACACGCACAAACATTGGATCTAAGGCTTTTGCAGTCACTGGACCTAAATGCTGGAATCGCCTCCCCAACCTAGTTCGATCAGTTAACACCCTCAGTACTTTTAAATCTCAACTAAAAACCCACCTGTATCCTAAGTAATAAGTTAATATTGAAGTATATCTTTAGAACCTTTTAGACACACATATCTACTTGGTTGCCCACTTTATGAATTGTGCTAAGTTGCTGTTTGTACAATTTGCAGGGTTGTATTTGTAATTATGTATCTGTTTATTCTTTGTTTGTTTGTTGTATTTGTGTTTTGTTTTTGCTTTTTTAAAGCGCTTTGTATCGTTTTTTGTTTGCAAAAAGCGCTATATAAATGAAGTTATTATTATTATTATTATTAATTGTAAATGTTATATGTATAATATGGAGGAATAAAAATCACTTTAAAAAAGTGTTCTCACGCCGGCATTCTTGTGGGTCACATGTGTGTACACGTATATAGTTGTGGGGTATTTTTTTTTTGTGGGGAATAAATCATAGACCCCACTAAGGAATTGCCTTAAATCGGCGTATTTAGCTTCATAAAGTTATTTGACAAAATAATGTAACTGTATCCCATAAGTGATACGCACGTGGGTATCGCACGAACGAGCGCATAGATGTGCCGGCCAGCGTAGACGGCCAAACTGACGGTGAATTTAGACTCAATGTCAGCGGCTTTCATAAACGTTTTAACTGATATTTCTGCATTTAACGATACTCCGTTTGTGATTTGTGACGCCCCTTAAGTGATACTTGAGATATGTTTTGTTTATCTATATACAACCCCTACCCTCCCATACACTCGGAAGGTTTTTTTTTTTTTCGTCGCAAGATTTTGTGAATAGCGCCAGTTTGTAGTTGCACTCCTCCAGCTTGTAGTAGCGCAAGTACACCACAAGTCGGGTTCCCACAAGTATGCCCATGTAAGTATGTGTTTGTGTGTGTGTGTGTGTGTGTGTGTGTTAGTTATATAACCTCTATTATGTTTATTCCATGAAGTCAGGAAATTGAATATACAGTTGATTTTAATTGTTTATGTACAGTATGTAAGGTAACCATTTCTATTTTCGTTCATTATAATTGTATATGAGTAAGATGTTCACACTGGACATATTCTGTTTATGTATATTCAATTGTAAATATTATATGTATATAATTTGGAGGAATAAAAATCACTTTAAAAAAAAAGTGTTCTCACGCCCGGCATTCTTGTGGGGTCACATGTGTGTACACGTATATAGTTTCTTGTGGGGAATAAATCATAGACCCCACTAAGGAATTGCCTTAAATCGGCGTATTTAGCTTCATAAAGTTATTTGACAAAATAATGTAACTGTATCCCAAAGGTGATACGCACGTGGGTATCGCACGAACGAGCGCATAGATGTGGCCGGCCAGCGTAGACGGGCCAAACTGACGGTGAATTTAGACTCAATGTCAGCGGCTTTCATAAACGTTTTAACTGATATGTCTGCATTTAACGATACTAAGGTTCGGATTTTCCACGCAAGCCACTTGTATGCTATTTCTACAATAATAATCAATTATTTTGGCCAATAAAGTTATTTCCGATAATATTTTCCCAAAACGAGCATTTATAGGTTTAAAATCGCCGGCAATTGCAATATCATCGACGAGCAACTTGCCATACCAAAACCACTATCTCGGCACAATTGGTGAAATATTGTGTCGCCAGTGATCCTACTCTCCTAGAGAACAGATTTAACTTTACACTAGCAAAATTGTCCTTTTATTTGATAATAAGGGTCCTTCTCGTAAAAGTTACCATAATTTTAAAGCGATTTAAAATTAAACTAGATTTTGAATTCGTCACTTTTGACGAATTAAGGTTATAAATTATCGATTTATTATGATAAAAGGATGATTCCAAAAATAACTTCTCAATCATCATATAAATAATAGCAGATACCCTCCCCCTCCATAATAAAAAGTAAAAAAGAAGAAAAAAAGAAAGTAAAAACAAGTACTGTCTTGGATTCGAACCTACGACCCTTTGATCTTGTGTCACAAATTATACCGCGAGACCAACATTAGATCTCTTAACGAAATGGGAAATTGGGAAAGATACATCAGTGATTGCACACTGCATTTGTCATTGTAACAGTGAATTATTTGACCTTTGAACCTAATTTACATTTCCTTAACGCCGTTTTTATAATCCGATCTTATCTTATGAAAATTGTTCCTTTCGTTATAACCTACATGTGTGCTGAATTTCATGTCCGCGGCATACGTGGTTATTGAGTATTCATGCTTGATTTATTTGGACCTTTAACGGTAAATATGACAATGAAATATGCATTTTCGCGATTTGGTATTAACTTATAAAATGATGGGCTTGAAAATCCCTATCTACATGCGAAATCTCAAATTGATAGCATAATTCCTTCAGCAGTTATAGGTCGATAACATACGTTTTGGCTAACCCTCAATTTGTAAGAGATTTGAACTCATATTTCCAATCAAACAATTCATCAGGATCCAGTGAACAAAACTAAATTGTGTGAATAGATTCGAATAGAGCAGGACATCAGCTACGATATATCAAAATTTGGGAGAAAATTGATGGAGAATAAGCGAGATATGGTCAATAGTCCGCTGTGATCGATTTCAACATTGACTGAAATTGATTAAAATTCGCATTTTCAACTTTAACCGTCAATATGATGACTTTATAAACATTTACTCGGCATAAATGAGGTATGAATTCGTATCTACAACTCATAATCTATCCGAATATTAAAAGAAAATTGGATGTTTGTGGACTTTACAAAAAGTTATGGCCGAATAAAAAAAGTATGTTTTTACCATATTTTGCCCATTTGCATGCGCGCGTAATTTTGACTTTGACGCGCGCCGTACTCCGTTATTATGAGTCAAACAATGACTCAAATTGATAGGGTGTCCGAGTGTAATTGCACGCGCATGAGCTTAAAAGATGACTATTGACATTGATTGATATTGATACTAAATTTGAATTGAAATTGATAATGCATGACTTAGATATGATGATTATTGATATTTTACAAAATGGCGTCCTGATGACGTCACAATGATGTGACGTCACTGAAAAAGTTAGCAGATCTAAGTTAGATCATGATCTATCATCATGTGAAGATTCATGACAATTGATTCATGTGATCTTGAGATATGCGACGCACAAAATTAGGAAGAAGAAAAAATAAATAAACTAGATTTGAATTCGTCACTTTTGACGAATTAAGGTTATACATATCGAATTCTTATGATAAAAGCATTATTCCAAAAATAACTACTCAATCATATAAATAATATCACATATTCCCCCCCCCCCCCTAATAAAAAGTAAAAAGAGGAAAAAATAAATTTAAACTAGATTTTGAATTCGTCAATTTTGACGAATTAAGGTTATACATATCGATTTATTTTGATAAAAGGATGATTCCAAAAATAACTACTCAATCATCATATCAATAATAATAGATTCCCCCCCCCCCTGAAAAAAGAGAAGAAAAAAAAGAAAAAAGAAAGTTAAAAAATATTGCCTTGGATTCGAACCCACGACCCTTCGACCTTGTGTCACAAATTATACCGCGAGACCAACATTAGATCTCTTAACGATAATGGGAAATCGGGAAAGATACATCAGCGATTGCACTCTGCATTTGTCATTGTAAAGGTGAGTTATTTGACCTTTGATCCTAATTTACATATCCTTAACGCCATTTTCATAATCCGATCTTATCTTATGAACATTTTGCCTTTTCATTATAACATACATGTGTGCTGAATTGCATGTCCGCGGCGTACGTGGTTATTGAGTATTCATGCTTGATTTATTTGACCTTTGACGGTAAATATGACAATGAAATATGCATTTTCGCGATTTGGTGTTAACTTATGAAATGATGGGCTTGAAAATCCCTATCTACATGCGAAATCTCAAATTGATAGCATAATTCCTTCAGCAGTTATATGTCGATAACATACGTTTTGGCTAACCCTCAATTTGGAACAGATTTGAACCCTTATTTCCAATCAAACAATTCATCAGGATCCATTGAACAAAACTAAATGGTGTGAATAGATTGCGAATAGAGCAGAACATCAGCTACGATATATCACAATTTGGGAGTACATTGATGGAGAATAAGTGAGATATGGTCAAAAGTAAACTGTGATCGATTTCAACATTGATTGAAATTGATTAAAATCGCATTTTCAACTTTAACCGTCAATACGATGACTTTATAACATTTACTCGGCATAAATGAGGTATGAATTCGTATCTACAACTCATAATCTATCCGAATATTAAAAGAAAATTGGGTGTTTGTGGACTTTTTAAAAAGTTATGGCCGAATACAAAAAGGATGTTTTTACCATGTTTTGCCATTTTGTGTGCGCGCGTAATTTTGACTTTGACGCGCGCGTACTCCGTTATTATGAGTCAATAATGACTCAAATTGATAGGGTGTGCTGAGGGATGTATAAGAATTGCAAAACATGTAAAAAAAATACATTTTCCTTATTCATTCGCGTTACGCGCGCAAATACGCGCGCGCCGACGCGCACGCGCGGAATTTTTGAAACGCTTAAAATTGTCTGAAACATATAGTAAATTTACTCGTATGTTTCAGACATTTTAATTTTTTTTTCTCACTTGACGGACGCGTACGCGCGCGTCTCTGAGTGTAAGCGCACGCGCATGAGCTTAAAAGATGACGATTGAACTGATTGATATTGATGCGAAATTTGAAGTGAAATTAATGATGCATGCTGAGTTATGATGATTATTGAAATTTGACAAAATGGCGTCCTGATGACGTCATAGTAATGTGACGTCACTGAAAAGTTTCGCTGCACTAAGTTAGACCATGATCTATCATCATGTGAATATTCATGATAATTGATTCATCTGATCGTGAGATATGCGACGCACAAAATTAGGAAGAACTAGATGTTGAATTCGTCACATTTGACGAATTAAAGGTTATACATATTGAAATTACGATATGATGATATTGACTTTTCAACGCGTAATATGATGATGTCATAACATTTACTTGGCATAAATAAAAGAATGACACAAAATAGGGTAACCATATTAATTCATAACAAAAGGGGAGGTGGCAGCTCTTTAATTGACCAAAATGACTGTAAAATGGCTCTGTACCTGACGTCTTATTTCAACCATATCACACCTTTCCTTTGGCCGATTTTGACCCGGTTTTCAGTATGCTAAAGCTGAGTTTCCTCTACACAATCATTTTTTCGATTTTATTTCACGATTTGAGCACGGGAACAGGTCGTAATTGAAGGTTGAACTTTTTTTTTCTTTATCGTGCACTATGATGACTTTACCAAATCTGATTGGCCAATGTTAAAATTGTAAAAATATGTGCAACTCATACTCTTTCAGAATATGAAAAAAATATTTGTATATTTCCATGTATCAAAGAAGTTGTGAGCGATAAGAGAAGTGCATGTTTGACCAGATTTAGCCAATTTTCACACTCTTTGCGCGATTTCAACTTTAACCGGTCAATGCGATGACTTTAGAACATTTACTCGGCATAAAGCAAGTATGAATTCGTATCTACAACTCATAATCTATCCAAATATTCAAATAAAATTGGGTTTTTGTCGACTTTTGAAAAAGTTATGGCCGAATTAAAAAAGGATGTTTTTACCATATTTTGCCAATTATTTGTTTAGAACTGTTCGCCCTTAGATGGCGCTGTTCAGACTTAGCCAATTTTCACACTCGTGCGCTTTTTAAATCTTAACGGTCAATATGATGACTTTGTAACATTTACTGGGCATAAATGAGGTATGAATTCGCATCTACAACTCATAATCTTTCCGGATATTCAAAGAAATTTGCGAGTTTGTGGACTTTTTAAAAAGTTATGGCCGATAAGAGACCAGACTTGGGAAATTTTCACACTCGTGCGCTATTTAAGTTTTAACCGTCAATATGATGACTTTATAACATTTACTCGGCATAAATGAGGTATGAATTCGTATCTACACCTCATAATCTATCCGAATATTAAAAGAAAGTTGGGTTTTTGTGGACTTTTAAAAAAGTTATGCCCGAATAAAAAAATGGTTGTTTTTGAGCATTTTCAGATTTTAAGATCCTTAGACGAGCGCGTACGCGCTTGTTACGTAGCGCATGCGCATGCGCATAATGGGAAAAGTTGCCACTTGGCCTGATAATTGTTGGTGCCAAATTTAAAGGGAAATAGAAGATGCATGACTGAGATACATCCATGAATGTAATTTCACAAAATGGCGTCCCGATGACGTCACGAACAGTTGGCGGCACCCAAAAGTTTGGCAGTTCTAAGTTAGACCAAGATCTATCATCTGGCAAAGCTTCAGGACAATAGCTGCACCCGTTATTGAGGTATCCGACGAACAAAATCCTTGTTTTCGTGTCTCTATGCATTGGCATACAGACACAAAAACAATACTAGATGTTGAATTCGTCACGTTTGACGAATTAAGGTTATACATATTGAAATTTCGATAAATTATGATGATATTGACTTTTCAACGCGTAATATGATGATGTCATAACATTTACTTGGCATAAATGAATGACACAAAATAGGGTAACACATTATTAATTCATAACAAAAGGGGAGGGGGGAGCTCTTAAATTTACCAAAATGACTGTAAAATGGCTCTGTACCTGACGTCTTATTTCAACCATATCACACCTTTCCTTTGGCCGATTTTTACCCGGTTTTCAGTATGTTAAAGCTGAGTTTCCGCTACACTATCACAATTTTCGAGTTTATTTCACGATTAGAGCACGGGAACAGGTCGTAATTGAAGGTTGAACTTTTGTTTTACTTTATCGTGCACTATGGAGACTTTACAAAATCTTATTGTCCATTGTTAGGTATGTATAAATATGTGCAACTCATACTCTTTCAGAATATGAAAAAATATTTGGATATATCCATGTATCAAAGAAGTTATGACCGATAAGAGAAGGGCATGTTTGACCAGATGTAGCCAATTTTCAAACTCGTGCGCGATTTCAACTTTAACCGTCAATTCGATGACTTTATAACATTTACTCGGCATAAATGAGGTATGAATTCGTATCTACAACTCATAATCTATCCAAATATTCAAATAAAATTGGGTTTTTGTCGACTTTTGAAAAAGTTATGGCCGAATTAAAAAAGGATGTTTTTACCATATTTTGCCAATTATTTGTTTAGAACTGTTCGCCCTTAGATGTTAGATGGCGCTGTTCAGACTCTGCCAATTTTCACACTCGTGCGCTTTTTAAATCTTAACGGCAAATATGATGACTTTGTAACATTTACTGGGCATAAATGAGGTATGAATTCGCATCTACAACTCATAATCTTTCCGGATATTCAAAGAAATTTGCGAGTTTGTGGACTTTTTAAAAAGTTATGGCCGATAAGAGACCAGACTTGGGAAATTTTCACACTCGTGCGCTATTTAATTTTTAACCGTCAATATGATGACTTTATAACATTTACTCGGCATAAATGAGGTATGAATTCGTATCTACACCTCATAATCTATCCGAATATTAAAAGAAAGTTGGGTTTTTGTGGACTTTTTAAAAAGTTATGCCCGAATTAAAAAATGGTTGTTTTTGAGCATTTTCAGATTTTAAGATCCTTAGACGAGCGCGTACGCGCTTGTTACGTAGCGCATGCGCATGCGCATAATGGGAAAAGTTGCCACTCGGCCTGATAATTGTTGGTGCCAAATTTAAAGGGAAATAGAAGATGCATGACTGAGATACATCCATGAATGTAATTTCACAAAATGGCGTCCCGATGACGTCACGAATAGTCGGCGGCACCCAAAAGTTTGGCAGTTCTAAGTTAGACCAAGATCTATCATCTGGCAAAGTTTCAGGACAATAGCTGCACCCGTTATTGAGGTATCCGACGAACAAAATCCTTGTTTTCGTGTCTCTATGCATTGGCATACAGACACAAAAACAATACTAGATTTTGAATTCGTCACTTTTGACGAATTAAGGTTATACATACTGAAAATACTATAATATGGTATTACATGTATATTTCCTTTTCAACAGGAAATATGATGATTTAAGTACATTTATTGATATAAATGAATTTCACTAAAAGGGTACAAATATTAATTCATAACATTCAATTGTAATCCAAATTGGAGTGGGAAGCTCTTAAATTTACCAAAATGACTGTAAAATGGCTCTGTACTTGACGTCTTATGTTTGACCAGATTTAGCCAATTTTCACACTCTTGCGCGATTTCAACTTTCAACCGTCAATTCGATGACTTTATAACATTTACTCGGCATAAATGAGGTATGAATTCGTATCTACAACTCATAATCTATCCGAATATTAAATAAAATTGGGTGTTTGTGGACTTTTTAAAAAGTTTTGGCCGAATACAAAAAGGATGTTTTACCATATTTTGCCAATTTGCGCGCGCGCGGACAGATTTTTGAATTATCCGCCGATAGATGGCGCTATTCTACACTCCAAATCATGGTCGTAATTGAAGGTTGAACTTTTCTTTTACTTTATCGTGCACTATGGAGACTTTAAAAAATCGGATTGTCCATTGTTAGGTATGTAAAAATATGTGCAACTCATACTCTTTCAGAATATGAAAAAATATTTGGATATATCCATGTCTCAAAGAAGTTATGACCGATAAGAGAAGGGCATGTTTGACCAGATTTAGCCAATTTTCACACTCGTGCGCGATTTCAACTTTAACCGTCAATTCGATGACTTTATAACATTTACTCGGCATAAATGAGGTATGGATTCGTATCTACAACTCATAATCTATCCGAATATTAAAAGAAAATTGGGTGTTTGTGGACTTTTTAAAAAGTTATGGCCGAAAAAAAAAAGTATGTTTTTACCATATTTTGCCATTTTGCGTGCGCGCGTAATTTTGACTTTGACGCGCGCGTACTCCGTTATTATGAGTCAACAATGACTCAAATTGATAGGGTGTGTTGAGGGATCTATAAGGAATGCAAAACATATGAAAAAACGACAATTTTCCCATTCATTCGCGTTACGCGCGCAAATACGCGCGCGCCGACGCGCACGCGCGGAATTTTTTGAAACGCTTAAAATTGTCTGAAACATATAGTATATTACTCGGGTTGAGGTTTTGAGCATTTTTTGACTTTTTTTTTCATTTGACGGACGCGTACGCGCGCGTCTCCGAGTGTAATTGCACGTACATGAGCTTAAAAGATGACCATTGACCTGATAAATATTGATGCGCAATTTGAATTGAAATTGATATTTCATGACTGAGATATGATGATTATTAACATTTCACAAAATGGCGTCCTGATGACGTCACAGTCATGTGACGTCACTGAAAAAGTGGGCAGTTCTAAGTTAGAACATGATCTATCATCATGTGAAGATTCATGATATTTGATTCATGTGATCTTGAGATAATCGACGAACAAAAGTGATGGGGAGAATAAATAATAATAAAATATCGAACGAAATCAATAGGTTATACATATGTATATGTATAACCTAACTAGATGTTGAATTCGTCACATTTGACGAATTAAAGGTTATACATATTGAAATGACGATATGATAATATTGACTTTTCAACGCGTAATTATGATAATGTCATAACATTTACTTGGCATAAATGAATGACACAACATAGGGTAACAATATTAATTCATAACAAAAGGGGAGGGGGGAGCTCTTAAATTGACCAAAATGACTGTAAAATGGCTCTGTACCTGACGTCTTATTTCAACCATATCACACCTTTCCTTTGGCCGATTTTGACCCGGTTTTCAGTATGCTAAAGCTGAGTTTCCTCTACACAATCATTTTTTCGATTTTATTTCACGATTTGAGCACGGGAACAGGTCGTAATTGAAGGTTGAACTTTTGTTTTACTTTATCGTGCACAATGAAGACTTTACCAAATCTGATTGGCCAATGTTAAAATTGTAAAAATATGTGCAACTCATACTCTTTCAGAATATGAAAAAATATATGTATATTTCCATGTATCAAAGAAGTTGTGACCGATAAGAGAAGTGCATGTTTGACCAGATTTAGCCAATTTTCACACTCTTTGCGCGATTTCAACTTTAACCGGTGAATTCGATGACTTTAGAAGATTTACTCGGCATAAAGGAAGTATGAATTCGTATCTACAACTCATAATCTCTCCAAATATTGAAATAAAATTGGGTTTTTGTCGACTTTTGAAAAAGTTATGGCCGAATTAAAAAAGCATGTTTTTACCATATTTTGCCAATTATTTGTTTAGAACTGTTCGCCCTTAGATGTTAGATGGCGCTGTTCAGACTTAGCCAATTTTCACACTCGTGCGCTTTTTAAATCTTAACGGTCAATATGATGACTTTGTAACATTTACTCGGCATAAATGAGGTATGAATTCGCATCTACAACTCATAATCTTTCCGGATATTCAAAGAAATTTGCGAGTTTGTGGACTTTTTAAAAAGTTATGGCCGATAAGAGACCAGACTTGGGAAATTTTCACACTCGTGCGCTATTTAATTTTTAACCGTCAATATGATGACTTTATAACATTTACTCGGCATGAATGAGGTATGAATTCGCATCTACAACTCATAATCTATCCGAATATTAAAATAAAAATGGGTTTTTGTGGACTTTTAAAAAAGTTATGCCCGAATAAAAAAAATGGTTGTTTTTGAGCATGTTCAGATTTTAAGATCCTTAGACGGGCGCGTACGCGCTTGTTACGTAGCGCATGCGCATGCGCATACTCGGTAAAGTTGCCACTCGGCGTGATAATTATTGGTGCTAAATTTAAAGGGAAATAGAAGATGCATGACTGAGATACATCCATGAATGTAATTTCACAAAATGGCGTCCCGATGACGTCACGAACAGTTGGCGGCACCCAAAAGTTTGGCAGTTCTAAGTTAGACCAAGATCTATCATTCCGCAGAGTTTCAGGACAATAGCTGCACCCGTTATTGAGGTATCCGACGAACAAAATCCTTGTTTTCGTGTCTCTATGCATTGGCATACAGACACAAAAACAATACTAGATGTTGAATTCGTCACTTTTGACGAATTAAGGTTATACATATCGATTTAAAATGATAAAAGGATGATTCCAAAAATAACTACTCAATCATCATATCAATAATAATAGATTCCCCCCCCCCCCCCCCCCCCTCTGAAAAAAGAGAAAAAAAGAAGAAAAAAGAAAGTTAAAAAATATTGCCTTGGATTCGAACCCACGACCCTTTGATCTTGCGTCACAAGACCAACATTAGATCTCTTAACGAAAATGGGAAATCGGGAAAGATACATCAGTGATTGCACACTGCATTTGTCATTGTAACAGTGAATTATTTGACCTTTGAACCTAATTTACATATCCTTAACGCCATTTTCATAATCCGATCTTATCTTATGAACATTTTCCTTTCATTATACCATACATGTGTGCTGAATTTCATGTCCGCGGCGTACGTGGTTATTGAGTATTCATGCTTGATTTATTTGACCTTTAACGGTAAATATGACAATGAAATATGCATTTTCGCGATTTGGTGTTAACTTATGAAATGATGGGCTTGCAAATCCCTATCTACATGCGAAATCTCAAATTGATAGCATAATTCCTTCAGCAGTTATGTCGATAACATACGTTTTGGCTAACCCTCAATTTGTAACAGATTTGAACTCTATTTCCAATCAAACAATTCATCAGGATCCATTGAACAAAACTAAATGGTGTGAATAGATTGCGAATAGAGCAGAACATCAGCTACGATATATCAAAATTTGGGAGTACATTGATGGAGAATAAGTGAGATATGGTCAATAGGCCGCTGTGATCGATTTCAACATTGACTGAAATTGATTAAAATTCGCATTTTCAACTTTAACCGTCAATATGATGACTTTATAACATTTACTCGGCATAAATGAGGTATGAATTCGTATCTACAACTTATAATC